>QRFJ01003950.1:0-247541 GCA_006176705.1 Cocos nucifera
CTAAATCCACATTAATAGGAAAATGTGCTGAAAGAGATTTCAGCGTTTGAAAATTCTAAAAAAGACTATCTCTCCGATAGGCCGCAAGGAATTTTCTCATTCTAAAAAGGATTATCCGACAAAACTCCTGGAAGGAGACGAGCTATTGAGTAGAAATTCTATATGCTTCGATAGTGCGGGTCATATTATGTATGCAATGACATTGTCATGGAGACCAAATGTGGCATACTCACTGGATTGTTAGTGAGTAGGATACCAGTTTGACCTGGAGGGAAAATCACTGGAAAAAGATGGTTAAAACCATTCCTTAAGTCATTTATTGAAATACTAAGACCAATGGTTGGTTTCAATGATGAGTCAGTCTTTGAGCTTTGTGGGGTTTCATAGGGACTCCAGCTTTCAAATCTGATACATAATGATTAGTAAAAAGTGAGTCGGAAGATATGAATCTTTCTTCTAAATGGATAGAGCTATCTGTGAAAGTTTTCAAGCAGCAATATAGTTAGCTGATAGGGACGCGATGCTGTCGTTAAGACACCGTGTTTATCAGTTTAATCCGACTTCTTAAAATTATTGAAAATGCGTAGATAGTAGTGAGTCGGGTCGAATCCACAGGGAAGGTAGTGTTTTTAGATTTGAAATCTTTGATTTTTAAAAGAAAAAAAAGAAAAGATTTGAAGAGTTTTGGGAATCAAAAGTGAAGTCGGAAAATAAAAATAAAAAAAATAAAAATTAAAAGATGCAGGAATTTAAACTTTGGTACTAAGATCTACTAGTTAGATCTTAGCATCTACTTGCAAAGCAATAATTTAAAGTGCAGAAATTAAATTACAATAAAAATAAAAAGCAAGAAATTAAAATGCAAAAATAAAATTTTTATTAATTAAAATTTTAGAATTTAAATACATAAAATTTAAAAAAAAAGATAAAATAAAATAGCCTGATCTCTGATCTTGGATCGGCATTGGCAGAAAGATGGTGTAGAAGCTCGGCTCTTCTTCTCGGCACCCGTTGCTTCGAAGCAGCCTTTAACCCATAGCCTGGCTTCGCCCTGTACCAAAGCTTCACCTTGATCGGAGATATTGAATTTCTGATGGCCTGGGGTCCTTTTTATAGAGGTAGGAGGGCTGGATATTTTTTCTAAAGGCAATATGGGACTAATAGCCTTTGTAATCATAAAAATACAAAGAAATTTGGATAAAATTTGAATCAAAATAGCTCTGATATGACTCTGCTAAATCTGATAAAATCCAGCCGTTCAACAGGAATCCAACGGTCCAAAAATCATCAAAATCGGATGCAGATAAGCTCAGATCGGGTCGGATTAAATTCTGGCCGTTGGATCGCGCTTGATCGAGGAAATCTGGCCGCAAATCGCGCTTCGGGAGTCTTGATCGCCGCCGGCAGCATTCTGGACCGTCGGATCATCGCCTGGATCGAGCGCTGCCATCCGATGGTGATCCGCGTGATGTTTGTATCTGAATAAAATTCGGAAGCAACCACAGCCGTCCGATCCTGACCGCAAACAACCACATCCGTCCGATCGCGCAATAACTGTTCCCATGGACCGCGTGGACCGGCCGCACCGCACACCGCAACCAATCAGCGCCGCTGTTGTCGGACGAAAAGACTGAATTACCCTTGTGAGCCGCGATAAATTTCTGTAGACCCTTAAGGGGTCTAGGTCCACCACGTGGCAATCTCTGATTCGCCGGAATTTGCTGAGCTGGCGGTCCACGCCTGGATCGTGGACCGGCTGATGGCTTCAACGGCTGAGTCGGCTTGATGGCTCGGCTTGGCTTGGTGGCTCGGCTTGCGGAGCCGGCTGAGCCGTTTTCTTTTTTATTTAATTTTTATTTATTTTATATTTTTAAAAATTCATATCTTTTTCATTTTAGCTCCGTTTTACTTGAAATTTATTTCGTTGTGATCAGAAAAAATGAGCTCTTTCTATTGATAATAAAATTTTATTTTTTAATTTTTATTAATTTTTATTATTTTTTAATTAATTTTTTAATTAATAAAAATATGAATTTTTCAAAAATTATATATAAATTGATTATTAATTCTTAAAAATTAATATAAATTAATTGAATAAATTAATACTTTTATTGGTGAATTTATGATGCTTATCACACCCCCCAACTTAAGCTTTGCTCGTCCTCGAGTAAAGAAAGAATTTAGTTTTAAATACCTTTTAACTTTAGAGTTTCGAATTTTACCTAAGCAATTTTCAAAATGGCCATTGATATTCAGTAGAGCTTAAATGAGATATATCATTGGGGTATTAATACTTATCAATAGAAAAATTAAGTAAAGAACATTAAATTTTTCAGAACTTTTTCTAAATTATTCCACTTTTATCTCTGATTTGTCTAAACTTTCATATAGGCAGGTGTATTGCTACTTCCATCCTTCATTTATTAATTTTTATTTTCACATTGCCCACTTTTTGATGCGAATATCATTGCTTACTTAGGCAACGGGACCCGGTTACTCGGTGGGAAACCAATGTTTTTTTTTTTTTTTTTTTTTTTTTTTTTTTTTTTTTTTTTTTTTTTTTAACGTTGTACCACTATTGAGTGTCTTAACTCCTTAAGCTTTCTATTTGATCCATGTAGCGAGTCTTGGGCCAATGACTCCCAAACCAGTTGGCTTTAGGGCACTAGGTATAGAATACCCCTCGGGCTTACTAGCTCGAATCAAATAGGCTACGAGTTAAGACTAGCTTTACAACGAGCTTCTTTGCCCTTCCCACCTTTTGACGCGAAACTCAATGCTTGCTTAGGCAAAGAGGCCCGGTTACTCAGTGAGAAGTACTTGGAAACTATTTTATTAAAATAAATTTTTATATGAAGAAACGTATAGTTACCCTACACAAGCCTATAAAAAGTAGACTTTTCTTTGATGCTAGTAGAAATAATTAGAAATGCTCCAAGAAAAAATTTTTTTATGTTCTAGGACTTAACTCTTTATTGAATTTTCTTAATACTTGATTCCTCAATATCTCACAGATTCTCTGATCTGTGTATCAATTTTCTTTTAAAAATGCTTAGTTTTAATTCGATTCTTAAGCATAATCAAGTATCTAAATACTAAATACTAACTTTTTCGAGGACTTAAAATTTTAAAATTTTTATTTTTTCCTCCCCCCAACTTAATCGACATTGTCCTCAATGGAGAAGAAAAAATAAAGGATGTAATAAAGAACATGGAAGAATACACCTAACTCAGTATATATATATTTTTATTTATTTTTTATTTATTTATTTATTTATTTATTTATTTTTTTGGTCCAGCACATGCCTTTGAAAATTTGAGCTCTCCCTCCAACTTATTCAAATTATCCTAAAAAGAAAAACTAAAAAGATAAATTAGATAAAAACTAAATATTGGGTTGCCTCCCAACAAGCGCTAAGTTTACCGTCTTCAGCCAGACACAATGTAGCTCACTATCCTGTGTCGAATATTGGATTGACAAATTCCAATGGTTTTGGATTGCCAATCTCAGAAAGTTGATGTTGATTTTTAATCCCATTATTGATATAATTTACTGTTAATTTTAGGGATATATTTTATGATTCCATTCTCAGACCCATGTTTATTAAGAATTTCTCCTATTTGTTCTTCTAAAATGCTCATGAATGGAGTTTTAGGAGTTAAGTTTGATTCAATGGGTGCTGGAATGGTGACTAAAGGCGGTTTTAATTCTGGAGGTAAATTAATGTGATCCTGCTTAAACAACTCCATTGATATTTCATTACATGCCTTTTGATTTTTATAAGAAGAACCAGCTTCTAGGGTTGAAGGGAATAGGACATTAGGTTTATAAGTCTCGGGTAAATCATCTATTCTCTTTTCCCTTATTTCTATCTCATTTAAACTGGAACTAGCATCAGTACTAATTCCTGGCTTGGGTTCTTCTATGTGGTTAGTCTCAGTACTAACCAGTTCCTCTAAATTTTCATTTTGGCTAGCATCAGTACTAGCCTCTCTCACCTGGTCTTGGTATGGGTCCATAAGAATCCTATAGCTTTTAAGTTCAGGAATTACTTTGGTATTCTCAAATTGGGGATTCTTAGATGAAACATTAGATTGATAATTTAATCCAGGTGGTTGGTGGTCATTAGGTGGGTTGTTTGAAATTGGTAGGTTCGGTAGTTGATCTAGTTCTCTCCTCATGTTAGACTCAACTAATTGTCCTATTTGAGCTTCTAGTCTGGCGATAGATTGCTGTTGAGTTAGAATTAATTGTTGAAGTTGGTTAAATCTATCATCAGCTAGATTGGTCTGTTGAGGAGGTGGGTATGAAGGCTGATTATAATATGATGGCTGGTTAAACTGACTAGGCTGACCATTATTATAGGCATAATTTTGATAATTTTGCTCAAGTGAAATTTGGGTCTGAGCCTGAGTCTGTTGGGATGTCCAAGAAAAATTAAAGTTACTCCAATCTGAATTATATGAATTTGAAAATGGGTCATTAATCAATTTGGAGTATCCTTGAGTAGCTTGAACTTGTTCTTGGATAAAATATGGAAACTGTGCAGTCATAGGATATTCACTTACATGATGGGTTGGACTAGCACAGATTGAATAATTCTCCTGATAATTAGAAGATTGTTGACCTAGGGTTAGGAGTTGATCTATTTTCTGATCAAGAAGGTCAACTTTATCTAATTTTTGGACTATTAGATTCATATTAGCCATTTGATTATTATGTTTAATGTGAATCAACCATTCAATTAAGTTCAACTAAATCAGAAAAAGCGATTTCCTACCATGCATGTATTAGTGTAACCCTAATGTATGGTTCAAAAAAAATTTTTAGAATATTTTTTTATTTATTTTTTTATTATTATTATTTTATTATATTAAAAATTAATTAATTTTTTAATTATTTTTATTTGTTAATTTTAATTTAATTTAATTTAATTTATTATTTTTAATATTTTTTAGTTAGTTAATTTAATTTAATTTTTATTTTATTTTATTTTTAGAGGAGTAAGGAGAAGAGTTCTAAAGAAAAGATCCTAAGGAGTCCTAGAACTAAGAAGAAAGAGAAGAATTAGGTTTAATTAGATTTAATGTTGGTTAGCAATCAAGTTGGTCAATCAATCCTGACTAAGGGTTATCCTAGATCTAGACAGCTCCTAACTGCCAAGGTCACCTTCAAGCCCTCCAAGTGTAGGATTAGCCAATCAACTAGCCAGGTAAGTGTAAGGTCGGTGGGAGTCCCCCCGTTGCTTGCCTTAGACACCAATTGTGCTTGGCCAGGTAAGCGAACGGAACCAATTAGAAACCACCTTCCTTCGGGCCCAATCGTCCCTGAACCACTTTCCTAGACACCAGTCAAATTGACTTATCCTAACCCGGTTCAACTCTTAGGATTCCTTATCCTATTGAGCTCGAGTTCCTAGGGTTGATGTCTAATTGATTTTAAAATTAAAGGCTTAGGTCAATGCAGGATGCTGGTTGGTTGTTTGTGGGCTAAGGAAGGGTGATCAAATCCCCACCTTATCTTGTTTAATTGGGTTGTGCCCTTAATTTGATTTAATATGAATATGCACGAAAAAAAAAAAATTCAATCAAAGGGTTTTATGCAATTTAAACTAGATGCATGCAACTAATTGAATTCTGAAAGGCTTACCTTGCCTCCAGCAATCACCAAAAAAAAAAAAAATAAAAATAAAAATAAAACTAATATGATGCATGCTCTAAACAGTTAGGGTTTCTAATCTTATCATGAGGCTTTTAATTAGGTTTAAATGAATATTTTTTAAATTAATTTAAAAATAAAATAAATAAATAAATAAATAAAAAGAAAAGAGGACTAGGGTTAGGATTGATCTCACCAAAATTTGATGCTTTCTTCATTTTCTCTTTTTTTTTCTACAAAATAAATAAAAAAAATTAGTAAGCAATATTAAAAAAATATAATTAATTTACAAAAAAAATCAAAGAAATCAAAGAAAAAAAAATAGCATCTATTCCTTCCCCGGCAACGGCGCCAAAAACTTGGTGCGTTTGCCGGAATTATTTTTAATAAATCAAAGAAATCAAAATCAAAAATCAAAAACCTTCCCCGGCAACGGCGCCAAAAACTTGATAGGGACGCGATGCTGTCGTTAAGACACCGTGTTTATCAGTTTAATCCGACTTCTTAAAATCATTGAAAATGCGTAGATAGTAGTGAGTCGGGTCGAATCCACAGGGAAGGTAGTGTTTTTAGATTTGAAATCTTTGATTTTTTTAAAAGAAAAAAAGAAAATGATTTGAAGAGTTTTGAGATCAAAAGTGAAGTCGGAAAATAAAAAAAAATAAAAATTAAAAGATGCAGGAATTTAAACTTGGTACTAAGATCTACTAGTTAGATCTTAGCATCTACTTGCAAAGCAATAATTTAAAGTGCAGAAATTAAATTACAATAAAAAGCAAGAAATTAAAATGCAAAAATAAAATTTTTATTAATTAAAATTTTAGAATTTAAATACATAAAATTTAAAAAGAAAATAAAATAAAATAGCCTGATCTCTGATCTTGGATCGGCATTGGCAGAAAGATGGTGTAGAAGCTCGGCTCTTCTTCTCGGCACCCGTTGCTTCGAAGCAGCCTTTAACCCATAGCCTGGCTTCGCCCTGTACCAAAGCTTCACCTTGATCGGAGATATTGATTTCTGATGGCCTGGGGTCCTTTTTATAGAGCTAGGAGGGCTGGATATTTTTTCTAAAGGCAATATGGGACTAATAGCCTTTGTAATCGTAAAAATACAAAGAAATTTGGATAAAATTTGAATCAAAATAGCTCTGATACGACTCTGATAAATCTGATAAAATCCAGCCGTTCAACAGGAAATCCAACGGTCCAAAAATCATCAAAATCGGATGCAGATAAGCTCAGATCGGGTCGGATTAAATTCTGGCCGTTGGATCGCGCTTGATCGAGGAAATCTGGCCGCAAATCGCGCTTCGGGAGTCTTGATCACCGCCGGCAGCGTTCTGGACCGTCGGATCATCGCCTGGATCGAGCGCTGCCGTCCGATGGTGATCCGCGTGATGTTTGTATCTGAATAAAATTCGGAAGCAACCACAGCCGTCCGATCCTGACCGCAAACAACCACATCCGTCCGATCGCGCAATAACTGTTCCCATGGACCGCGTGGACCGGCCGCACCGCACACCGCAACCAATCAGCGCCGCTGTTGTCGGACGAAAAGACTGAATTACCCTTGTGAGCCGCGATAAATTTCTGTAGACCCTTAAGGGGTCTAGGTCCACCACGTGGCAATCTCTGATTCGCCGGAATTTGCTGAGCTGGCGGTCCACGCCTGGATCGTGGACCGGCTGATGGCTTCAACGGCTGAGTCGGCTTGATGGCTCGGCTTGGCTTGGTGGCTCGGCTTGCGGAGCCGGCTGAGCCGTTTTCTTTTTTATTTAATTTTTATTTATTTTATATTTTTAAAAATTCATATCTTTTTCATTTTAGCTCCGTTTTACTTGAAATTTATTTCGTTGTGATCAAAAAAATGAGCTCTTTCTATTGATAATAAAATTTTATTTTTTAATTTTTATTAATTTTTATTATTTTTTAATTAATTTTTTAATTAATAAAAATATGAATTTTTCAAAAATTATATATAAATTGATTATTAATTATTAAAAATTAATATAATTAATTGATAAATTAATACTTTTATTGGTGAATTTATGATGTTTATCAGATATGTAAGGCTAAGCGTTTGCTCCTCCCATCAGCAGATAACGGAGGAACCCATATCAAGACTAATTTAGATTTAATTTAATTTAATTTTTTTATTTATCAGATCATAAAATTAGATCTAAAAAATGTTAGATCTAATTTGGATCTAAGAGAAAATTTTTAAAATATGCCTCTTGATCCAATCAGATTTGGACGAACCTGTCCCGGGAAATCAGGATTTCTCCTTCATCTAGAATGTATATGTATTGAAGGAAAAACCTATTTTCCCAGCATAGGATCGTTTAGATCTGAAGAAATATTTCAAAAAAATTTTCTAAAATCTTAATCAGATATGAGACTTCTCATATTTGATCATAGAGATCTGATATTAAAAGTTAAAAATAAAATTAAATCAGATTTAATTTTAAGTACCTGATTTGATAATCTAATTATCCTACGATGATCCTGTTGATTCCTGAGGTTCTTGAAGGAGCCACACACATGCTTGGCCTCTATCGATATCTACTTAGATAGGATCTGAACATCTTCTCCTCATGAGTCTTTTATCCAAAAATCAGATCTGGATCTGATTTGAAAAGCCCTCAAAATGACTTATGAGGGCAGCCTATTCATCTCACGAACACCGTCGCGTAGATGCTGAATCTTGTGCCAAAATCCTTGGACCATTAACTCAGATTTGTGCCTAACATTTTAGACATGTAGAAGAGAGGGAGAGAGAGGATAGAGGGGGCATGGATATCAGAGGGAAGGCTCCTTTGGGTGTGGAAAAAATAAATTACATTGAAGCAATTTTGTGAGAAGAGTTCTTATATAAGACATAGCACCATAAAGAGTTTCTTTTTGACCAAAAACCTAATTAATTCAACCATTGGGACCTTGGACCTGATCTCCATGAGAAAACCCAGATCCCATTTAGTTTTGATGCCAAAAATCCATCTAGAAGGTGGCAGCATGAAAGGATAAGGAAGAGTCCATGTGCATCTAGGACTCTTTCCTTAAGTGTTTGATCCAAATCAAACTCCATCAAAACCTTGTATAGACACCTCCAAAAATCATGAAATTGTGTATATCCAAAGTATAACTTGTTTTCTATCATATATCCAAGAATTAGAGCAAAATAATTTCTAAAAAAGTTTCTAAAATTCTTTGATCACATGACCCTCAATTCTCTTAATTGGGTCAACTATTGACCCTAGTCCAATTGCACTATGAATAAATTTAATTTTCATAATTAATCTGATCTAAACTTATTCAAGTTAGATAAAAATAAACTCATTCAAGAAATAGAAATGAGTCAAATCAAATTTGACTTGATTGCGATGAATCAAAAAGATTACAGAAGGAGAAAGTCAAGCTCAATCATGTGCTAGCACGATTACCTTGAACCTGATTGGATCTAATCCAAATCAATCAAACTAGGTTAGCTCAATTGATGACATCCAGACCCAAACCCTTATTTGTATGACCCATTTAGGTTCAGTTCCATATGGTAATGAGACATGTCGTGATCTCTATCATCGACATCACCGAAACACCTTTCAATGGACTAGAACTTTTCTTATTCATACAATTAGAATGATCGATCATCAAAATCATTCTAATTGCTTCCAAAATCCATCAGTGACACCTAGTAGTATATGGTGGCAATCCATCAGAATTAAAAGTGAACCTCTCGGTATAGCTACCTGTGTGATTGTGTTCTTCTATCTTGAGTCCTGACAGGATTAGGGTTAAGGTGAACTCATCAAACCTAATATCCATCATATGAATTAATCAATCGATTCAAGTCCTATATGAAACCCTTTATAGAAATGCTTTCTATCATCTTCACTTTGCCATGGCCATAGGCTTATAGACTCGATTCTCATGATCATCATAGGGCTACTGCCCATCTACTGAGGTAGATAGATCCCTTATTGGTGCAATCCAATTCCTATAATGAACGTACTATAGCCAACATACACCTCAAGATTCTCAATGGCTAGGAGACTGAGTTATGGTATAATCAAACTACAATGCCCTCAAGGTGAATTATTGACATACCTAAAGTCAAAGAACCAGATATACTACTGCAACATTGAGCCAATCATCAACGAGAAGGTAGACTTCCTTATGAATACTCAAGGTGGTCACGCTAAGTGCCCTCGTTCTCTAACGAGAACCTATACTCTCATTTCGGTGTCTCCACATCATAGACTCAAGACACGTCTATCCTAAAAAAGCAATCGTATACCAATCTTCTAGATCGATCACCATCCTTATGATGATCCTATGGTCGGAAGCAGTTTATGAGTTAATTATGAAAATTCATATCTTAAATTTTCAACTCTTGAAAATATGAATTATCATTATCATTAACTCAAAGAATGTATCACAGTGAAAGGAATATGCCCTCAACCCAATCAAAATTTATTTATTTATTTATTTAGGCTGTTCTTTATCTTTCAAACTCATGTAATAATATTTTAAAATAAATAAAAGCATTAATTTCATCATATGCAGTATCTTATTATTTATTTAGGATTATGATGAATTCCATAAATTAAGGCTATGATTTTAGGATTATGATGAGATCATACCAGTGAGACCTAAAATCTTAAAACACAAATTTAAATATTTTTGATCGATGGAACATTGAGTTAGGGATCAATGTTTCTGGTAAGACTAGCACATCCTTTGTATGCTCGATTGAGAGGGTGATTGATCTCACAATTACTTGTGTATGCACTAATACAAGAATGTGGGTGCTCATTAGAGAATGAGTTCACTGAATTGATCCAAATTGAGAATATCTAATGGAGTCTTATCTACATGTCAATAGATGGTTCTCATAGGTGGAATTTGTGCATGTAATCCTTTGACCTGAAAAACTACCATAGAATCCTTATATATATGAAATCCATATTTTGGTTCATACTCATTCATGACTCAGTTATGTACGAGGATGATCTAGGATATGGTAGATTATATATATGAAGGTTGTGAGTAGGTTAACATGGAATCGATCACTCCTGGTAAGAGGAAATAGCATCCTACCTTGCTTCAAACAAATGATGATTCAGGAAGACTTTGATCAAAGCATGATGAAAAATTAAAAATAGTTTCTAATATTTTATTAAATAAATCATCATCATAAGATTGAAAGAGAAATGAATATGATATTGGGGTTGACATATTTCCATACCCAGAGTCATATTCAGGATGTAGGATGATCGAAGGATCTAGTTGCACGGTAATTTTCCACTGAAGGATATTTTTGGTATTTTCATCAAAATTTTACATCTTTTGGAAAGTCATGATACATTGCTAGACATCAATCATTTCTTGTGGGTTCGATCAAATTAAAATTTTTAAATTTGATCATTAAATTAGAAAGTGTTCTAATTAGTCAAATTGGGTAGCCTAGTTTTGACCTAAATTGGTTTGGTTGAGTTCTAACCAGATTAGGTCAAATCACACCCAGACCCACTACTGGTTAGATGTGGAAACCCAATGGGTCACACACAAAGAGAATTGATTAAGGGTCTAATTGGATTAGACCATGTTTGCAAGATGAACATGCTAGCACATGTAGCAAACCCTAGCACCTAGATTTCGAATTGGATTCGAATCAGCTTCCGATTTGGGCTAATTAAGATCCGATTTGAGCCAAATAGGATTTGGTCTTGAATTGGATTAACCTAGACTTGATTGGGCTTCAGATTGGGTGCCACATACCTAGAATCCCATGCACCAGAGAGTCTCTCTCTTGCACGTGGAAAGTCTTTCATGCGCAAAGAATCCTTTGGCGCATGGAATTTATGTTGGCGCCTACCTTCTTTGACTTTTCCTTCATTTGTTATGTCACATAAATTTTTATATTGGCATGGACATCAGATATGGGGTGCAGAAGAGTCCTTCTGTAGATGAAATACTTTTTTTTTTTAATTTTTTCGCCCAGAGAAGGGACTCCTTGCCGCCCACTCTTGCCAGGACTCCTTGCCGCCCACTCTTCCTTGACGCCTCTTGGACCAAGTCAAAGTCTCTTGGGACTTTGACTATTCAAAGATTATCTCCATGCCTTCTTGCTGAATGGGCATCCCTTTTAAGAGCCATTGGATGGCCTTTTATCATGATCTAATGGATGAATTTGATGGCGCCAAAGATGAAATGCATTGCGACTCTTCATAAATAAACTTACGTAGAATTAGTCCAAGAGTCCTTCTGCTTTAAGGCACCTCTTGGACTAAGTCTACATGTCATTATTAAATCTGATGAGGCATGAGATTGGCTGATGGGACATGAGATAATTGATGATGGAAAGGGTGTGAGATTTTTTGTTGGCACCCCTACGTACATTATAAATAGGGGTGCGCACCAAGAGTCCGGTGTGTGAAAAAATTATCTTTCTTTCTTACAAGAGTTTCTTTTTATCCAATTTTCTTTCTTTCTCTCCTTCTCTTGTCTAGACCTTGTCCTTATAAGGAATAAGAAGTCATCTTAAGACTAAGAGATTAGGAAGAAAAATTAAGAAGACAAAAGAAAAAGAAAGATAGATAAGGAGAGGCAAGGAAGGTGACATAAAGGCTAAGGAAGGTCTTGCCCTTTAATTAAAGTTCTTATTATTAGAACTTTAATTATATAAATCAGAGGTGCTGGTGTCTTGATCAAGTCTTCATGTGGATCAACATTGGAGGGTGAACACGTGGGCACCTGGTGGAACCCCTGACGGACTGCTGTCGGCGATCAGGGTCAATTTAGGGTTTAGCGATAAGAGGTATGTTCTAATACTTTCTTTTATGTTACAAATGCATGTTATATGATTTAATTGCTAATGAGGTGGTCCTAGGGTTTGGGTTTGGTTTATATGATTTCATATTTTTGCTTTGAAATCCATGCTTCCGCCCTGTACACCAAATCCCATCAGTGGTATCAGAGCAAGCCTTATTAGGTTAAATCATATAATGCTTTGCTTATAGTATAATGGCATAAATGAAAAATATGATATAATATTTTTAGCATGTTTTAATTTATATGATGAGATCATATTTTTTTTCTTATCATAATGAGATTATGTTGTATATATTATTCTGTAAAGGTTGCCCTGATATAGTGAAAAGTATTCACTATATAATGATGGTTGTCCTAGAATAATTATACATGTTAATTGACATATATAAATTTTATCATAATTAATGCTATTATGCATTTAGTTTGTTTTAAATCAATATGTGCATTGAGACCATTTAAATCCCTCTATAAAAAATTATATTAAGTTGTAGTGTAATTAATCTTTAGCTGAATCAGTCAGGATGTCTAATTGATCAATCGGTGTCTAGAAAAAATGGTTCTTGATTGGTAAAGAGAACATGATTTTTTAATTGGTTCCGTTGTCTGACCTGGCCAATTTATTGGTGTCTAAGGAAAGCAATGGGGGGACTCCCATTTCTCTCCCATTTACCTGGCCGATTCGATTAATTTAATTCCAGATTGAAATGCTTAATATTATATTCACTACATTAAGGCCTTCCTTCATACTAGTTTCTTATTATGTCCAGAAACCATATTAGTTCTATTGTGTAACCACAAGATCTATCATGGGAAAAGATGTAATATTAATCTAGTGCATTGA
Organism: Cocos nucifera; assembly: GCA_006176705.1. Taxonomy (NCBI): domain Eukaryota; kingdom Viridiplantae; phylum Streptophyta; class Magnoliopsida; order Arecales; family Arecaceae; genus Cocos; species Cocos nucifera. The sequence continues at coordinate 13,331 of QRFJ01003950.1, forward strand.
GATGCTTACAGCATTTTGAATATACTACTTTGTTGTGTAACCACAAAAGTAGTTATATTTCAATTTTGACTGTATAGAAATGAAGGGTTCTACTTAAACTAAAACATTAAAGTTTGTTGTGCTAACACAAGGCTATTAATATTTTAGAGGCAAAAGTTTTTGAGAGTTGCATAAAATGCAATTGGAAAGAGTTTCCTACCTTTGAACTTATAATAGGTTTGTTGTGCAACCACAAGATTTTTTATAAGAAATTAGGATCTTATTCTCACTAAGAAAATCAATAAGAGGGTTATGATTTTTAGTTAAATAGGAAAGACATAATTAAATTAAAGTCCTAATTTAATTATGTTTGTCATCATGAATTGTTTGCTTATATATTGTTCTTTATTATGTAGATTAAATGGCTTCTTCACTTTCATTACGTTCAATTTTGGATTCAAATAAATTGACTGATCAAAATTATGTTGACTGATTGAGAAACCTAAAAATAGTACTCAGTCAAGAAAAACTCTCCTATATTCTTGATGCCCCTGATCCTAAGCCATTAGAAAATGATGCCACAGATGAAGATAAGTCCACATACAAGATGTGGCAAAATGATTTTCTTACTATCAAATGCATCATACTTGCCTCTATGAATAATGAATTACAGAGGCAGCATGATAGCATGGACACTCAGTCCATATTGCTCAATCTAAAAGAGCTTTATGGAGAGCATAGTAGGACTGCTAGATATGAGATATCTAAGCAATTATTTCATGCAAGAATGATAGAAGGAACATCCGTACAAAATCATGTTTTGATGGTAATTGACCTAATCACTCGATTAAGTCAATTAGGTTTTGTAATGGATGGAGAGTTAAGTCAGGATTTGATCCTGCAATCACTCCCAGAAATTATTTTCTCAGTTTGTCATGAACTATCACATGAACAAACTAAATTCTTTATTGCCTGAGCTGTTAAATATGCTCAAGATAGCAGAAAGCCATATCAAGAAAGATAAGGCTCCTCTTCTTCTTGTGGAAGGGATCTCCAAGAAGAAGGCAGGCAAAAAGGGTTCAAAGAGAAGGTTGAATCCTAAAAGTGGTATAAATAAGAAGAAAAAGGGGAAGAAGGTCTCCGGAACAGAATGACCTATTTTCACTGCAGTAAAGCAGGCCATTGGAAGAGGAATTGCAAGGCTTACCTTGCAACCGTGAAGTCTGGTGCAAATAATGCACCAAAAGGTATGTATGAGATACATACTATATTATCATTAAATTCTTTCATTTTAAATTCTTGGGTATTAGATACCGACTATGGTTTTCATATCTGCAAATCTTTGCAGGGGCTGTAGAAAATTAAGAGTTTGAAGAAAGGTGACTTCAAGCTCTATGGTGCTGGAGGAGAGTCTATCCAAGCAGAAGCTGTAGGGACAAATATATTGAAGTTACCTTATGGAAAGATCTTAGAGCTTACAAATTATTATTATATGCCTAAGATCATTAGAAATATTATATCTATACCCTTGTTATTAAAACAAGGTTATAGTCTTAATGTAACGAGCGAAGGTTGCTCGATCAAATATTCTAATGAAAATATTTGTTTTGGCATATTTAGCAATGGTTTGTTGACTCTATGTTTGGATGACAATATATTTCATATTGATGAAAATAGAAAAACATAAGAGAGATGACATAAATAATACTTTACTTTGGCATTGTCGATTAGGTCATATTAGTGAGGCTAGGATTAACAAGTTATACAAAGAAAAGTTCTTTGATCCTTTTGATTATGAATCATTGGGAAACTTGTGAATCATGCCTCATGGGTAAAATGACCAAGATTCCATTTAGTGGACATAGGAGAAAGGACAAATGAGTTATTAGGACTTGTACATACGGATGTATGTGGTCCTATGACAACTCAAGCCAGAGGAGGATACTCTTATTTTATTAACATTCACTGATGATTTATCTAGGTTTGGATATGTGTATCTTATGAAACACAAATCAGAAGCCTTTGATAAATTTAAAGAGTATCAAAGTATGGTCGAAAAACAAACTGGACAATGTATAAAAATCCTTCGATCTGATCGGAGAGGAGAATACTTATCTAGTGAGTTTCTAGACTATCTTAAAGTTAAAGGGATTCTCTCTGAATGGACACCTCCTTATACACCATAATTAAATGGTGTAGCCGAAAAGAAAAAATCATACCTTATTAGATATGGTACGGTCCATGATGTGCTTCACTGAATTTACCTATTTTCCTTCTGGGGTCATGCTCTGGAGACTGCAATTTACATCTTGAATAGAGTTCCTTCTAAATCTGTATCTAGTACTCCATATGACATATGGAGAAGTAAGAAACCTAATCTTAAGTATCTTAAGATATGGGGTTGTCCAGCTTATGTCAAAAGAAATTTTGGACATAAACTTGATGCTAGATCAGATAGATGTCTATTTATAGGATATCCTAGAAATAGTATAGGATATTTATTCTACCATCCTACTGAACAAAAGGTATTTGTAAGTAGGCATGCCATTTTCATGGAAAAAGAATTTATCCTAGAAAAGGGCAGTGGCAGAAATATTGAACTTAGTGAAGTTCAAGAAAAATAAATAGAAATTTCTCAACCATATAATCATATAAAAGAACCAGAACACATAACTCCTATCCATAGGTCTAAAAGAGTACGAAATACACCTATGAGGTATGGTTTCATTATTGAGAACAATGAAGCCCAAGTCATTGAAAATGATGAACCTCTGACCTATGCGGAAGCAGTCAAAAGTAAGGACTCTTACAAATGGCTGGCTGCCATGCAATCCGAAATGGAATCCATGCACACCAACAAAGTATGGACTTTGGTGGATGCACCAGAGGATATAAATCCTATTGGATGCAAATGGATTTTTAAGAAAAAGATTGGAGCTGATGGTCAAATTGAAACCTATAAGGCCAGATTGGTGGCTAAGGGTTTTAGGCAAAAATAGGAGGATTGATTATGATGAAACATTTTCACCTATTGCCATGCTCAAATCTATTCGGATTATGCTTGCTATAGCAGCATACCACGATTATGAAATATGGCAAATGGATGTAAAGACTGCCTTCCTTAATGGTTTCCTTGAGGAGGAGGTCTATATGTCACAGCCAGAGGGATTTGAGTCAAATGAGAAACCAAATCAGGTATGCAAGCTTAAGAGATCCATTTATGGATTAAAGCAAGCATCAAGGAGTTGGAACATCCATTTTGATGAAACAGTAAAAGAGTTTGGTTTTATCAAGAATGTTGATGAACCATGTGTGTACAAGAAAACTAGTGGGAGAACCATAGTCTTCTTGGTTCTGTATGTAGATGACATACTCCTCATTGGGAATGATATCCCAATGTTACAATCAGTCAAATTATGGCTATCAAATAAGTTTTCCATGAAAGATTTGGGAGAAGCATCCTATATACTAGGAATAAAGATCTATAGAGATAGATCTAAGAGGATGCTAGGCTTGTCCCAATCAAGGTACATTGACTTAATACTGAAAAGATTCAGTATGGATGGGAGTAAAAGAGGTTATTTACCCATGAGTCAAGGCATACATCTCTCTAAAAAGATGTCTCCTAAGACACCTGAAGAGAGAAATAGAATGAGTTCTATTCCTTATGCTTCGGCTGTTGGATCAATAATGTATGCCATGTTATGTACAAGGCCTGATGTTGCTTATGCTTTAGGCATTGCAAGTAGATTTCAAGCTGATCCAGGAGAGGATCATTGGAAAGCTGTGAAAAATATTCTTAAGTACTTGAGAAGGACTAAAGATATTTTTCTAGTATATGGTGGTTCTGATCTTAAATTAGAAGCATATTCTGATTCTAGTTTTCAATCAGACCCAGATGATAGCAAATCCATTTCAGGATATGTCTTTACTCTGAATAGTGGAGCAGTAAGTTGGAAAAGTACTAAGCAGCCAACTGTAGCTGACTCAACCACTGAAGCAGAATACATAGCTGTAAGTGAAGCCGCCAAGGAAGCTGTCTGGATGAAGAAGTTCATCACTGAATTGGAAGTTATTCCTAAAATTGAGAATCCAGTACCACTTTACTGTGATAATACTGGAGCTGTAGCTCAAGCAAAGGAACCAAGGTCTCATCATAAATCCAAACACATTCTGAGATGCTTCCATCTCGTTCGAGAAATTATTGAAAGACAAGATGTAGTCATAGAACGAGTGGACACAAAGAACAACATAGCAGACCCATTCACTAAGGCTTTACCACTGCAACTGTTTGATCGCCACCTTGATTGTATGGGATTAAAATATAAGGGCGATTGGCTTTAGTGCAAGTGGGAGATTGAAAGGAATATGCCCTCAAGCCAATTTATTTTTGGGATGTTCTTTGTCTTCCAGACTCATGTAATGACATTTTTAATAAATAAAGGCATTTATTTCATCATATGCAGTGTCTTATTATTTATTTAAGATTATGATGAATCCTATAAATTAGGGCTATGATTTTAGGATTATGATGAGATCATACTAGTGAGACCTAAAATCTTAAAATCCTAATTTAAATATTCCTAGTCGATGGGACATTGAGTTAGGGATCAATGTTTTTCGGTAAGACTAGCACATTCTTTGTATGCTCGATTGAGAGGGTGATTGATCTCACAATAACTTGTGTATGACACTAATACAAGAATGTGGGTGCTCATTAGAGAATGAGTTCACTGAATTGATCCAAATTGAGAATATCTAATGGAGTCTTATCTACATGTCAATAGATGGTTCTCATAGTGGAATTTGTGCATGTAATCCTTTGACCTGAAACTACCATAGAATCTTATATATATAAATCCATATTTTGGTTCATACTCATTCATGACTCAGTTATGTACGGGATGATCTGGATATGGTAGATTATATATATGAAGGTTGTGAGTAGGTTAACATGGAATCGATCTCTCCTGGTAAGAGGAAATAGCATCCTACTTGCTTCAAACAAATGATGATTCAGGAAGACTTTGATCAAAGCATGATGAAAAATTAGAAATGGTTTCTAATATTTCATTAAATGAATCATCATCATAAGATTGAAAGAGAAATGAATATGATATTGGGGTTGACATATTTTCCATACCCAGAGTCATATTCAGGATGCAGGAAGATCGAAGGATCTAGTTGCATGGTAATTTTCACTGAAGGATATTTTTGGTATTTCCATCAAAATTTTACATCTTTCGGATAGTCATGATACGTTGCTAGACGTCAATCATGTCTTGTGGGTTTGATCAAATTAAAATTTTAATTTGATCATTAAATTAGAAAGTGTTCTAAATTAAGTCAAATTGGGTTGGCTAGTTTTGACCTAAATCGGTTTGGTTGAGTTCTAACCAGATTAGGTCAAATCACACCCAGACTCACTGCTGGTTAGATGTGAAACCCAATGGGTCACACACAAAGAGAATTGATTAAGGGTCTAATTGGATTAGACCATGTTTGCAAGATGAACATGCTAGCACATGTAGCAAACCCTAGCACCTGGTTTCGAATTGGATTCGAATCAGCTTCCGATTTGGGCTAATTAAGATCCGATTTGAGCCAAATAGGATTTGGTCTTGAGTTGGATTAACCTAGATTGATTGGGCTTCAGATTGGGTGCCACATACCTGCATCCCACATGCCAGAGAGTCTCTCTCTTGTGCGTGGGAAGTCTTTCATGCGCAAAGAACTCTTTGGCGCATGGAATTTGTTGGCGCCTACCTTCTTTGACTTTTTCCATTTTGTTATGTCACGTAAATTTTTATATTGGCATGGACATCAGATATGGGGTGTAGAAGAGTCCTTCTACAGATGAAATACTCCTTTTTCCTTTTAATTTTTTCGCCCAAGATGTTTTGTCGCCCAAGACCCCTTGCCGCCAAAGACTCCATGCCGCCTACTCCTCCTTGACGTCTCTTGGACCAAGTCAAAGTCTCTTGGGACTTTGACTATTCAAAGATTATCTCCACGCCTTCTTGCTGAATGGGCGTCCCTTTTTAGAGCCATTGGATGGCCTTTTTTCATGATCTAATGGATGAAAAGGGTGGCGCCAAAGATGATATATTGCGACTCTTCGTAAAAAACTTACGTAGAATTAGTCCAAGAGTCCTTCTACTTTAAGGCACCTCTTGGACTAAGTCTACATCTCATTTTTACTAATGAGGCATGAGATTGGCTGATGGGGCATGAGAAATTGATGAGGAAAGGGCTTGAATTTTTTGTTGGCACCCCTGCGTACATTATAAATAGGGGTGCACTCCAAGAGTCTGGGCTGTGTGTGAAAATTATCTTTCTTTCTTACAAGAGTTTCTTTTTGTTCAATTTTCTTTCTTTCTTTCTCTTGTCTAGACCTTGTCCTTATAAGAAGAAGAAGTCATATTAAGACTAAGAGATTAGGAAGGAAAATTAAGAAGACAAAAGAAAAAAGATAGATAAGGAGAGGTAAGGAAGGTGACATAAAGGCTAAAGAAGGTCGTGCCCTTTTAATTAAAGTTCTTATTATTAGAACTCTAATTATATAAATCAGAGGTGCTGGTATTTTGATCAAGTCTCTATGTGGATCAACGTTGGAGGGTGAACATGTGGGCACCTAGTGGAAATCCTAATGGACTACTACCGACGATCAGGGTCAATTTAGGGTTTAGCGATAAGTGGTATATTCTAATACTTTCTTTTATATTTCAAATGTATGTTATATGATTTAATTCCTAATGAGGTGGTCCTAGGGTTTGGATTTGATTTATATGATTTCATAATTTTGCTTTGAAATCCATGCTTCCACCCTATACACTAATCCCATCAGATACCATTAGTCCAAACCAATGATCTATATGGAGAACTTAATGTCAGAACCAAAGACTATTAATTTGAAAGACATCAAAATTTTATAAACAAAGACTATATACCAATCAATTTTTTATTCTAAAAAATCTAGGACAAGCCTATGTTCTCCCTCATCTACAAGCTGCAAGCTAAGAAAATCATGGTTGGTCTCAAAAAAGCCCTGCATATCGCATGAGTGCATTGGATGTGAATGAAATATGAATATTCTACTAAATTACAACTCTACTTACCATGTGTAATCCCTATGATGGATTGACTTCTTTGTGGGCTTTCTTATGGGATCTGGAGTACTTGAAGGTAGGGGGATGAAAGGATTGTGTAGAAGATGGGAGCCCCTAACTATCTGCTATGCAACCCGTCTCTTAATAGATTGTAGGTCTGCATGCTCCAAAGGTACTATTGGGCTATCAACACTTACAAACTCAATAGGTGGTACATTTGTGTGTCTCATGAGTGCTCTCCTTCATATCCTTCCCCTCTTTTTTGCTCTTCAATGCTGCCTGCAGCTAAAAAATCAACTTATCCTTCTCGGTAACAATCCTCTAGAGCTTCGTCTTCTTGGCATCGTCTCAAGCCCTCCTCCTCCTAACCTCCATAAAGAGATGATGGTATTTATGCATAAGCTGCAACTGAGGATAAATAGATAATAATTAGATGTATTAGTGATAAATTTTTAAAAAGTCAATTACATAAATGGCCAATACCACGGTTGTGCTACGTGTGGTATCAGGTCTACTCCTCTCCCTAGCTGTCAATCTTGTTCCACCTCCATCCCTCTCCATATAGTAGTTGGAAGTGAAGGAAACATGCAGGGGTTTCTAACATGCATTTTAAATTTTTTTAAAAAAATTAATAGTGGAAGATAAAAGATTAATCTAATTAATCTAATCATGCTAATGATCTAATCATAAAACATCCTACATGAGGATCATGACATGTATATATGCATATGAAAATTTGAAAGTAATAAGCAGTAAATCTCATTTACTACTCTACTCATTTTCAAAACACAAAATCTGAGTATGGATAGATGATCTCTGCAACCAAAATTCATGGACTGGAGCTCATCATATCATGATACAGCTGCACAGAGTGTCCAGCCTCTATGGATTGTCCATATGAAGCTCCAGGTTTCGATCAACTCCTTTAGAGTGCTAGCTCCTCACCAGAACCTTTGATGATCGATCTCAATTGATCTTCTTCTTCCATTCGCTGGGACACTCTAGGGATCAAAGGAGGATCCTAAGGAGGATTTGAGGTGGTGAAGGTAGAGTGGTGAGAAAGGTGAGACACTCTCAACTTAGTTCTCAAAACCTTGGGTTCGAAACCCTAGGGTAGTCCACTCCTAAGAGAACCATGCTCTCCACTCACTGGATTTTTTGACACTTAGAAGACCTCATGCCCAGAAGTCCCCTCATGCCCAATTCCTTTTTTTTTTCATGAAAACACTTTCACAAAAAAACACATGCCCTCCCTAGATCTGATCTAAGATAGGAAAGGCACGAACTTGATGAGAAGGGACTCTCGGGAAAAAGCTCACGCCTAGAAGACCTAGTCGCTCCCCACTCTCCATTTTTTTTTTGTTAAAACACTTTCACACTCTCAAAAGACTCTTCATAATCACACACCCCACCTCTTAATCAGATTAAACTGTGGTGACATGGATGTGGGAGGCATGTGAAGAGATAAGGATGAGAAGTTAGAGTAGTTCCAACCACTCACTTGAATTCAAGTTTGATTCCATTCTTATCCCAATGCAAGGACCAAGTCAAGGGGCATTAAAGGGGAGACAAAACTGTTCTCTAGGTGTGGGAAAACTTTCACGAGAATTTTGAATTCTCGTGGAAGTGGGAGGTGGTCAAAGGTCTAGGCATTAGAGAGTTAGTCCAAACTATTTGGACTCTCTAGTTTATCCAATTAGGTCTCCAACCAAACAAGTTTGGCTTGACCCAATTTATTGATCCCATGATTGATTTTGATGATTACCAAATCTTAAGTTTATTATATATCTAATCATGTGTCTCAAGAATGTGTGTAGGATTTTTCAAGTATCCAAAATGAAGAATTTATCTCAAGAATAAATCCTCTCAAGATGCCATGCCAAAATATTTAAAAGATCAAATTCACACATATTTGGATGGCTTGGTATGAAAAAAGTATGATTGGAAGAAGAAAAATTAAAATTGAAGGAAGCAATCTTGTTTAGAAGAGTTTGGGGTCAAGAAATTCAAGTTTGGAAAGTCAAACATTGAAGAAAAATGAAGCCAAAATTTTTAGAGACCTCTTCTAAAAATTTGGAGACCTCTTCTAAAAATTTGGAGGCTTCTCCAAGCTATTTGAAACTCCTGCACATTGCCCTGGTGAGACCTCTCCAAAATTGGGTGAGACCTCTCCATTTCAGGAAACATAAACCTTATTTCTGTGTTCTAAGATCGAGAGCTCTCGAAAATTCTCGCGAGCTCTCGCTGTGAAATCGAGACGTCTTGAAAATTCTCAAGAGCTCTTACTAAAAAATTGAGAGCTCTCCAAATTTGCGATAGCCTTTAACGGGATTTTTCTGCAAGCTTTCTAACGGCTAGTTTTCACTCCCAACGGCTATTTCAGTGCTTTCAATGGCTAGAAATCTCTCTCCAACCATCTTCAAAGATATTTAAAGATGGAAAATTAATTAAAAAATAAGAAAAAATAATTTAGAGAGAGAAATCATTTTTCAAACCTAAGAGATTCTATTGCACATCAATAAAAGATAAAAAGAGAGATTTTACAGCAATTTCAAAGGGTATTCAAGAGCTATCTTCTACAACTTTCAAACATCCTCTCAAGCCTCAAAGAAGAGATTCCAAGCTTCAAAAGAGCCGATTATTCAACCTCTTCTTCGTGCTCAAAGAGTCTCAACTCTATTTTTTATTTTTATGCTGAAATTCTTATATTATATTTTTGTTTCTTTTCATTTTTTTTTTAGAAAAAAGAAACTTGGAGATTAGGCCCATCCAAGCCCAAAATTGGATATTGTAGGTTTTGGTTGGTGAGCCTGAAAAATCAACTAGATTGTTAGGGAATCTGAAAGACTAATAATGTTAGATTTTGTTTGGTGCTCCTGTGAAAATTAACTAGATTTGTTTGTGAGCCTAAAAAATAAACATACTATAATCAAAGATGAATTATAATGAAAATTTCAAGAAAAGCTTGAAAAGTGGACGTAGGTGCGGGTTGCACGGAATTACTATAAATCATGGTATTTTTGTGTTTGTTCTTTTCTCTTCTATTCCTTTACATTCTTTGCATGCTTTTAATTCTTGCTTTACTTTTATAATTTAGTTTTGCTATCTTAATTCCACTGCTATACTATTTCTTACATTTCACAATCACTAAAGATAGCATAAATTAAAGCACATCTTATTTAGAAAGTAAATTTAATTAATTTTTTTAAAAATCTAATTCACCCCTCTTAGGTTGCAACTTTTGAGCAATAATTGGTATCAAAGCAGGTGCTCTGTTATTGATTCTTGACCTAACCATTAAGAGTAAAAGATCTTGGCAATCCAAATAGAATCCTTTTTGAATGAAGGCCATTCTATTAATAAACCTCCATTTTTTAATGATTCTAATTATATCTATTGGAAAGCTAGAATGAAAATCTTTATACAAGCACATGATTATAAGTTATGAAAAAATATAATAGATGGCTCACACACGATCAATGCATTGAAAGAGAATGATAAAGAAATGGCCCAACTTAATGCTAAGACCATGAATATACCTTATTGCTCCTTAGAGTTAAATATATTTAATGCAATTTCTTCATGGATTTTAGCAAAACATGTATGGAAGAAATTGGAAAGAACTTATGAGGGTGCAAATCAAAAGAAGGATTCAAGCTTCCAAGAAGAAAAGAAAGCTCACCCCAACATATGCCTCATGGCCCATGAGAATGAAAAGAAGAAAAAGAAGAAGAGAAAACAAAAGAAAAAGAAAGCATTAATTAAGGAAGAGTAAAGCGAAGAAATGAGAAATAAAAAAGAGGAAGAAAGTACAACAAATCTTTGCCTCTTGACCAATGAAGATGAGGTAAATTCTGAAAATTCTTTTCAATTTACTTTTGATGAGTTATTTGAAGCCTTTAATGATTTAATGGATGAATACAAAAATATAAGGCTCAAAAATAAAGAACTTAAAAAGTTTAATCTTTTCTTGGTTGAAGAGAGAAATAAAATTTTGAGTGAAAAGAAAGATCTTTTGAAAGATATAAAATATTTGGCCAAAGAAAAGAAAAAATTTATAGAACTAATTGAAACTCTAAGTAAGAAAAAGAAGAATATAGTTAAATCTGAAAAATTCTTTGTTGAAGAAAAAGAAAAGCTCTTAAAATCTGAAAGAACTCTTTTGGAAGAAAATGCAAAACTAAAAAAAGAGATTAAAAATTTAAAATCCATGATTGAAAAATTTATCATTGGATTTCAAAAGCTTCAAGCAATTTTGAATAATCAAATGACTATTTTCAATAAAGCTGGAATTGGATATAATCTTTTAAAAAATAAAAATTTATCAAAAATATGTTTAGCAAAGCTTTATTTAAAAATAATTTATTTACATGTCTTAAATGTAACAAAGTAGGTCACAAAATTTTTGAATATAATATTAAAAAAATTGATCATATTTTAGTTAAATAAATTTAAGTTTCAAAAAGAACCATGTGCTCTAACCTCAATGGATCCAAGATAGCTTAGGAACCAAAATCTAGAAAGTAATTTTTGTAGGTACACCAAAGATCCAATGGAATGAAAAGAAAAAATTTATGGATGGATGCCTTGGGAATAAAATTAGATGGATGATGATGTTTGATAAAATCTAAACTTTTCTCACATCATGCCATCATTGTTTGTTAAATATATTTTAATTATTAATGAGCATAATTATTAAGCATGTTAGATTAATTTTGATGATTTTATTTTTACTTAAAAATTTGATTTATTGAATGTATTGATTTTAATGATTTGCTAATATGTGTGCATATGATAACTCTTTTCATGCTTTGAGAAGTATGATTGATTTTGATGCTAGTAATAATTTGAATATTTTAATTTTTAAACCAACATGCTCTCTTCTATATATCATGCTATGAATGAAATGGTTTTATCTTAAAATTTAGCATGATATCTTAAGCCTCCCCATATCAATTTTATAATTGATGAATTTAATTTAAAAAATAATTAATTGGGTGTAAATATTTTAATTGCTAAACCTACAAGAATTTTTTTTTTCGCATTTTCTATAAGAACCTAAATTATCAAAATTCTTCTAAAAATTTGAAACTTCCTAGTTGAACTGAACATATAAAGCCTTCATCCAGTTTCTTTTTATTTGATCTTATTTAAATTAATTATTGAAATCCCCTAATTGATTATTTTTTATGATTCTCTAATTTTTTTTGAATATCTCTCTTGATCATCGATTTGATTGACTCTTTGATCTTAAAAAATTTATTGATGAACATTCTTATTTTGTTCCAAATGATTAATTTTGAAAATTAAATTTGAAAAATGATCTTCTTGAATCTTTTGAAATTGATATCTAACAAGATGTTTCAAGAAAGTTATCATTTATCTTCAAAGCTAAACTTTTAAAGAGGACTTCAATTTTAAGTGATTGGTATCAAATATTTTACTATTTGTCATGTATTTGATTGATTTATCTTTTAGCAAAAAAGAGAAGAATATTTTTATTTCAAATTTGATTTTGCATAGCTATATGTTTGATATGATATCATTTGAAATAAATTCAAAAATACATATCTTTTCTATACCTAATTTCTTGATATTTCTTAAGAAAAGAAAGAGATGATCTTTTTGAAGAATAACAGAAAAAATTTTTATGATTTGCCTTGACTAATTTGCTAATATCAATTCAAATTGATTTATCATTCAAAATCCTCAAATTATTTGATTTGAATCAATTCATCTTTATCAATTTAAAACTAAAATCATTGGTATCAAGTTGAATTTGTAAATTAATCTTTAAATGGTATTGAACTATTAAGAAAATTATGATTTGATCTAAATTTTAGTTTATTGGTATCAAAAAGTTTTTTTCTAAAAGAATTTTCACTCTTGGTATCATTGGTATCATTCTTACCTTGCATTTTATTATATTATTTTTTGATAAAAAAATTAGATATAATATCTTAAATCTTTTTTATATTGATATACTCTTGATATGATATCTCTTGAGATAAATTTAAAGAATCTCATACATTTTTCTAAACTTAATTGAGTGACTATTTTGTTTGATTAATACTTATTTCACTCAATTAATGCTTATACTTTTAAATTTTATTTAATTTTAAAATAGCTTTATTTGCTAAAGTAAGGGAGAGAAAATATTAAAGAAAAAATGATCAATTATTTGAAAAGAGCTTTGAAATTAAAAATATCTTTCAAATTTAGAAAATCTAAATTTAGTGGGTAAATTCACATTTAATCTACTTGATTTGAAAGAAAAAGGGAGAGAAAAATTAAAAAGTAAATTTATCTAGCATTAATTATGAAAAATAAGAAAAGTGATATTATCTAGCTTTGATTGAAAATTCTAATTAGCTTATATTAAGATAAATGAACATTGATTTCATTATACTTTCGAGCCTTAATATGATGATTTCATCTGATCTATATGCTTTTGATTTGATTGTCAAATTATTTTTAAAAACTATTTGGAGTGAAAAGAAGTTTGAGATATATTCTTACTTCAAATAAATTAATTTTAATATATTCTTATAATTTTAAAGCTCATTTATAAATATAATACTAAACTTTTCATGTGCCAACCTTCTAAACTTGATTTGCATGATCATTCTTGGCAAATGATTGGAGTTAAATTGAATTTATATCATATTCCTTCTCAAAAATAAATTTTTAAATTTAATTTTGAAACTTAATTAAAAACTCAAATTTAATTCTAAATTTTTGATGTGCAGTGCAAAATTCTTATGAATAATTGGTATTGAAGTAATTTTTACTCAAAGTAATAAATTTGAAAATGTGACTATCTTTTGTTTTGATTCTATTTATTTTACTTTATTCGATACATTCTTGATACATACCTTTTTTAAATTTAATTGACTAAATTTTTTTAAGAAATAAAAAGATTAAATATTAAAGTATATACTATGCTTGATTTCATATTCAAATTTTTTGAAAAATTTTATTCCTCTTAAAACTTAAAAGTGCATATTTAAAAATCTAACTAAAGAGTATATTCATTCAAAAATAAAAAATATATGATATTTAAATTTAAACTAATTTTTAAAATTAAAATAAATATTTGAAACTTATTTTGAGTCAAAGAATAAATTTTTAAAAGAAAGATGATTCATTTAAATTAATTTTATGAATTTAATACATCTCTCAATTTAATGCTTTGATGTTTATTTTGATGACTTCTTGTTTCTTTCCATGAGCTTTTTGATGTTATCAAAAAGGAAGAGAAGTATGTTGAGCATATGAAATATGTATGTACTAATGATGTGCAATAAATTAAAGACTCATTAAGAATTCTTTCATGAAGTTTAATTTATTATTCTTATCTTGATTCACATTAGTTTCTTAAATATATACTCAAAGTTTTTCCATCATCAAAAAGAGGAAGATTGTTAATCCCATGATTGATTTTGATGATTGCCAAATCTTGAGTTTATTATCTATCTAATCATGTGTCTCAAAAATGTATGTAGGATTTTTCAAGTATCTAAAATGAAGATCTCAAGAATAATCCTCTCAAGATGCCATGATAAAATACTTAAAAGATCAAATTCATACATATTTGGATGGCTTGGTATGAAGAAAGTATGATTAAAAAAGAGAAATTAAAATTGAAGAAAGCAATCTTGTTTAGAAGAGTTTGGGGCTAAGAAATTTAAGTTTGGAAGGTCAAACATTGAAGAAAAATGAAGCCAAAATTTTTAGAGACCTCTCCTAAAAATTTGGAGACCTCTTCTGAAAATTTGGAGGCTTCTCCAAGCTGTTTGGCACTCCAGCACATTGTCTTGGCACAGGCTCGAGATCTCTCCAAAACTAGGTGAGACCTCTCCATTTCAGGAAATAGAAACCTCATTTCTATGTTCTGAGATCGAGAGCTCTCGCTATAAAATCGAGACGTTTCAAAAATTCTCGAGAGCTCTCACTCAGAAATTGAGAGCTCTCACAGAAAAACCAAGAGCTCTCCAAATTCGCGAAGCCTTCAACGGGATTTTTCTACAAGCTTTCCAATGGCTAGTTTTCACTCCCAACGGCTAGAAATCTCTCTCCAAATATCTCCAAAGGCATTTAAAGATGGAGAATCAATTGAAAAATAGGAAAAAAAGATTTAGAGAAAGAAATCATTTTCCAAACCTAAGGAATTCTCTTGCACATCAATAAAAGAGAAAAAGAGAGAAATTTTGTAGCGATTTCAAAGGGCATTCAAGAGATATCTTCTATAACTTCTCAAGCATCCTTTTAAGCCTAAAAAAAGAGTTTCCAAGCTTCAAAAAAGCTGATTATTCAACCTCTTCTTCATGCTCAAAGAGTTTCAACTCTGTTTTTTATTTTTGTACTGAAATTCTTATATTGTATTTTTGTTTCTTTTCAAGTTTCTTTGGAAGAAAGAAACTTGGGGATTAGGCCCGTCCAAGCCCGAAATTGGATATTATAGATTTTGGTTGGTGAGCCCAAAAAACCAACTGGATTGTTAGTGAATCTAAAAAACTAATAGTGTTAGGTTTTGGTTGGTGCTCCTGTGAAAACCAACTAGATTTATTTGTGAGCCTGAAAAATAAACACACTATAATCAAGGATAGATTGTAGTAGAAATCCCAAGAGAAGCTTGGAGAGTGGATGTAGGTGCGGGTTGCACCGAACCACTATAAATCATGGTGTTTTTGTGTTTGTGCTTTTCTCTTCTATTCCTTTACATTCTTTTCATGCTTTTAATTCTTATTTTACTTTTATAATTTGATTTTGCTATATTAATTCCACTTCTATACTATTGCTTACATTCCACAATCACTAAAGATAGCATAAATTAAAGCACATCTTGTTTAGAAAGTAAATTTGGTTAAATTTTTTAGAAACCCAATTCACCCCTCTCTTGGGTTGCAACCTCTAGGCAACATAATTAAACTAGAATAAATTCAATCAAATTAGTCTTAAATCATCTCAATTAAATTCTAATCAAATTAAAAATTAATTGAATCTAATTTTTGATCAAATTAGGAATCAAACTCTCTTCGCGATTAGGTCATCTCATAACCTAATCAGGTCAAACCCAATTGAATCCAATTCAATTAGACTTGATCAAAACCTCATTACTCAATCGAATTAAGCTAATCAGTAATTTAATTACTAATAAATCTTTGCATAATTCACTAACATTTAGTAAATAACTTGACTACAACTTTTGCATTAGGTTAATCATCAATCATATTGATGATTATACCCCTGAATGATTCTTAATCATCAATTAGCCCATCAGAATAGGTAGGAACTTCTATTGTGTGTGTGACCCCATAGATTCAAACATTAAGCCACTAACATTGGAATAAATTTTCTTTACTAATCAATATGACCATCTAGCAATGGTACCCGATGTCCGGATAGGAAGAATAGTTGTAATTCAACATCTATGAACCTGTGGCATATGGTTACCGTATAATTTATTTCTTTGATCTCAATTCTCAAGATGACATCAAAGTTTAATTACCAACTCCTAATCAGTGCATCTAGATCATGTTTTAACCTCATAAATCCTATAACTCCTCATAAGAATTATCCTGGCCAAGGTTTTACTAAATTGAAATACATCAAAGCATTTTCTCCAACACTTGGAAGGGTTAATCCCATCTTGACTCATACACCAACTTCACAAGGACTTAATTACACCCAAAAATCTTTCATCACTATATTAGAAATACAGGTAGTTCGATACCAAAGTACATTAAATTACTTGTAGGTCACCATGGTGATCTCAGGTCTATGGAATATTTATACCCATATCCTTTGTGAGTAACTCTTAACTACAGAGAGCTCTACTATTGGATCACGTTCAGTAAAATATACCCCTACATTTCAACTGCATGTCATACTAGTATCTTCACACTTCTTGGTTAAGAGGACAATCAATCCATATGGTATATAATGATCTATACTCAATAAATATTGTCATCCTAGATAACAATATATCATTTGATCGTGAATAGATTTAAGAACTACATGATAAATCCTTCTTTATCATTTAGAAAGTAGTTCTAAGGACTTCATCAGAAAAGAGTTCATAAAGAAAGATGTGCAACATATTATAAAAAAGCTAAAATAATATTTTATTTAATTAATAATTTATATATATTTTATAATGAGTCCAACCATCTATAAGCTAGATGATTGGCTATGGGATATATTTCTCAACAACTTTCACTTAGACTAAAGCCAATCAGAAGAGTATCGTATACCCATCTTTCATTTATAATCATCGAATTCATTGATTTTAAGGGGGCTTTAGTAAATAGGTCGGCCATATTCTCCTTTTCATCGATCTTTTGAAGCTCGACGTCACCTCATTCCATGATCTCTCGTACAATATGGTAGTGATGCAAAATGTGCTTGGTGCGCTAATGTGCCTTCAGTTTCTTTACTTGAGCAATGGCTCCAGTGCTATCATAGTAAAGTAGAACCAGACCATCTAAGGAGGATGCCAATCCTAGCTCGTTGATGAATTTGCATAGCCATATAGCTTTTTTTGCAACATCAGATGCCATGATATACTCCATCTCGCATATAAAATCGACCATGGTGTACTGCTTAGAACTCTTTCTTTACCATTCAGGATAAAAATATATTCCAACATACTCATACTATCATCATGATCTAACTAAAAACTAGAATCAGTATATCCCACAAATTTCAAGTCAACATCTCCATAAATGAGCCATTGAACTTTAGTATTTCTTAAATACTTCAGGATTATCTTTATAACCTTCAGTGATTCTCATCTGAATTAGACTAGTACCTACTCATTATCCTTAGTGAGTATGCCATATATAGTCTCATACATGTCATGGCATATATTATAAAGTCCACTACTGAAGTATATGAAATTCTACTCATACACACTCTCTCTTAAAGAGTTATCGGATAATTTTTCTTCGAGAGAGAAATTTTATGGTCTATCGAAATATAGCCTTTCTTGAAATTCACCATGCTAAATCACTTCAGCATGGTATCGATGTATGTGAACAAGGATAATCCAAGCAATCTTTTAGATCTATCTCAATAGATTTTGTACCTAGGATGTAAGAAACTTCTCTCAAGTCCTTCATGGAGAACTATTATGATAGCCAAACCTTTATTTTCTGTAATGTAGGGATATTATTTTCGATTAAGAAAATGTCATCCGCATACAATACAAGAAATACTACTACAAAATTATTAGTCCATTTGTATATATAGGATTCTTCTCCATTCTTAACAAAGCTATATATTCTAATCATCTTATCAAGATGCATGTTTCAACTCCGAGATGCCTACTTCAATCTATAAATGGATCTCTGAAGCTTACACACCTTAGACTCGTCTATAGATGTGAACCCTTCAAGCTGTATCATATACACCTCTTCATCCAACTCTCTATTTAGAAAAACAATTTTGATATTTATTTACCAAATTTCATAGTCCAGATGTGCCACTGATAATTATAATAAATGCACCAATAATAGTAATAAATTATTAATTAATTTATTTTTATTTTTAAAAATTAAATATTTTATTTATTTTTTTAGAAAATATGTTAATTAATAGAAGAAGCTCATTTTTTTAGTCATAGCAAAATAAGTTTGGAGCAAATTAGAGTTAAACGGACCAAATATGAATTTTTAAAGAAAAAATAAAAAAAATAAAAAAAATTGATTTAGCTCAGCCAGCTCGCCTAGCCAAGCCAGCGCACCCAGCCAAGCCACTAGATTCAACTCAGCTAGTGCATCCCAGCTCAACCGGCATGTCTTTTAAGCTGGCTCAGTCATAAAAGCTGACTCAAGTTAGCTACCAATCCATGAAACTAGGCGTGGACCGCTAGCTCAGCAGAAGGCAGTGAATCACACACTACCACATGGTGGACCAAGACCATTAAGAGGTTCACAAAAAATTCATTACGACATTAGGGACAACATGATAATTTCATAAGCCAAGCTATGTGTTGATTAGTTATGCTCTGTGGTATGCTCGGTCTACACAGTCCATAACTATAGGAATGGCGTGATTCGATGGTCCAGGTCGATTGTGATCCAGATCCAATGGTCGAGGGTTTTTCCTTCTTGGATTTGAATTTAATCAGCTTCTAGACTTCAATCAGATGGCAGCATGCATCCCAGGCGACGATCGGATGGTCGATGAAGCTCACAACAGTGATAAAGCTCCCAATGCACAATCCAATGGCTCGATTCTCATCATCCAGTGTGATCCAACAGCCCACGTTCAATTTGACTGGAAAAAAAAATTTGTGTGATTTTTGACACGATCCAATAGCCGAAACTCTCTAGATCAACTCCATCCAATGGCTAGAACTAAATCCAATCTAATCTGAGCTATTACACATCCATTTTTGGTGATTTTATGACTTTTTGATCCAAATCTAATGGCCAGACTTCACCAAAAGCACAAAATTCGATCCAGGAGCTTTTTTAATCCAATTTTTATTAGGATTTTACAATTTCTATCGATCAAACTCCAATATAGTCCCATATTGCCTATAAAGAAGATCTCCAACCCTCCAACATCTATAAATAAGATCCCATGCCTCCAGAACTTACTATCTTCGGTCAAGAGAAAGCTACGGTCCAAGATGGGAGCCATGCTAGGGTTAAAGGCTTCTTCAAGGCAACAGGTGCCAAGAGGAAGAGCTGTCTCCTATGTCATCTTCATGCTAACACCCATCCAAGATCAAAGATCAGCTTGTTTTTAATTTTTATTTTATTTTTTTTAAATTTCATATATTTAAATTATGAGCTTTTAAATTAATGTAAATTTACTTTTCTAGCTATTTAAATTCATGCTTTTATTTTTAGTTATAATTTAATTTTTGCTCTTTATATTTAATTATTCTTTAACTTTATCGTAAGTAGATGCTAAGATCTAACTAGTAGATCTTAGTACCAAGTTTAATTTTCTACAATATTTAATTTTTAATTTTTAATTTTTATTTATAAATCTATTTTTTGACTTTAATTTTTTTTTCAATTTTTTTCTTTTTTTTATAAAAATCAAAGATTTTAAAACTAAAATACTATCCTATCCATGGATTCAACCTGACTCACTACTTACTACCTATTTTAAATTATTTTAAGAAGTTAAAATTAAATCGATAAACATAGTATTTTAATGACAACATCATGCTTTTATCAAGTTTTTGGCATCATTGTCAGAAAAAAAATGAACATTAAAGTTTTTGATCTCTTTGATTCTTTTATAAATAAAATTATAAATAAATTTTAATTTTTATAAATATTGCTTACTAACTATTCTTATTTATTTTGTAAATAAAAAAAGAAGAAAAAAGAATAAAAAGATTAGGGCAAGGAGGAAGCTATCAAGTTTATTTGGTGAGATCAATCCTAAACCCTAATTTTTTTATTATTTACTTTATTTTTAAATTAATTAAAAATTATCCACTTAAATCTAATTAAAAGCTTCATGACAAGATTAGCAATCCTAACTGCTTAGAGCATCCATCATATTAGATTTAGTTTTATTTTTTATTTTCTATTTGGTGATCGCTGGAGACAAGTTGAGCATTTCAAGTTCAATTAAATTTCATGTATCTGATTTAGTTGCATAGAATCTCTTGTCTGAAAGTAATTGTGCATATTCATCTTTTAAATCAACTTAAGAGCAACACCCAACTAAACAAGATAAGATAGAAATTTGATCACCCTTTCTTGGCCCACAAACAACCAACCAGCATCTTGCATTGATGTAAGCCTTTAATTTTAAAATTAATTAGACATCGGCCCTAAGAACTCGAGCCCAATAGGATAAGGAACCCTAAGAGTTGGACTGAATTAGGATTAGTCAGTTTGACTGATGTCTAAGGCAAGTGGTTCAGAAATGACTGGACTCGAAGGAAGATGGTTTATAATTGATTCCATTAGCTTACCTGGTCAAGCACAATAAATGTCTAAGACAAGCAATGGGGGGGGACTCCCACCAACTTTATACTTACCTGGCCAGTTGAGTGGCTGATCTTACACTTGAAGGTCTTGAAGGTGACCTTGGCAGTTAGGAGTTGTCTAGATCTAGGACAACCTTTAGTCAGGATTGTTTACTTAACTTGATTGCTAACCAACATTAAACCTAATTAAATCCTAATTCCTCTCTCCCTTCTTAGCTCTAGGACTCCTTAGAATCTCTTCTCGAGAACTCTTCTTTCTTTCTTCTCCTTTTCTCTTTCAAAAATAAAATAAAATAAAATAAAAAATTAAATTAAATTAAACTAAAAAATAATTAAATAAATAAAATAATAATTTTTTAAAAAAATTATTTTATTTTTTTAAAAAATAATAATAATAATAAAATAATAATATAAAAATAATAATAAATTCTAAAAAAAATTTAACTATAAGTTAGGGTTGCATTAGTATATGCATGGTAGGAGATCACTTTACTTGACCTAGTTGAATCCAATTATAAAATTGAATGACTGAACCATATTAAACCAGATAATTAAATGGCTAAAAAATTTAGAGAACCACCTAGGTAGATGAAGAAATATTTTATTTCTTTCATCTATAACCCATCGACTTGTATCCAGTTACCTGATATCCATGCCACCCACTATGAGATCAAGCCAACTATAATCCAAATGCTCCCATCCTTCTATGGAAACACCAATGAAGACCCTTATAAGTATTTGGATGAATTTTTAGAAATCTACTCTATGGTAAAAATTTAAAATTTAACTAATAATGTCCTTAGATTAATTTTATTCTTTTTTTATTAAAAAATAAAGTCAAGTACTGACTTTGCATAATAGAAAGACCAATTAAAACTTATGCTGAATTACAAAATAAATTTCTTAAAAAAATTTATCTTATAGGACGAACAAATACCATGAGGTGAAATATCACTGGATTTGCTCATGTTCCAGGAGAACAAATTCACGAGTCATGGAAAAGACTTAAGAAACTTATTAAAAAATGCCCAGACCATGGTCTATCTAAGTGGCAAATTATTCAAGCTTTTTATGAGGATTTAAGAGACCAGTATAGACAAATGATAGATGCATCTTCTGGAGGTACATTTATGAATAAAAGTAAGGATGAAGCCTATTCTTTATTTGAAACCTTGAGTGAAAACTCAATCAACCATGCTTCATTATCTTTCTATCAAAAGTGGGTAGGGATCCATGAATTTAAACATCCAGAATCTAGTTCTAAGACTAACTTGAATCTGATAAATAAAGTGAATTTTCTTGCCCAGAAATTGGACTAACTCCTAATCCTAAGTCAACAATCTCCTACATAATATACACCACCCTCTAATTATTTTAAGAGATTTGTTCTATTTGTGCTAGCCTAACCTATTATGTGAGTGAATGTTCCATGGCTGCATAATTTTTATCTTTCATCCAAGAACAATTCCAAGCTGCTCAAGGCTACTCCAAGCTGGTTAATAATCTTTTTTCAAATACATATAATCCAGATTAGAGGAACCACCCTAATTTTTCTTGGATACCCCAACAGACTCAAGCTCAGACCTAATATTAAAATTATGCCTATAATAAAGATTAGTATAGTCAATTTACCTAGCCATCATATATAATCAGCTATCATACCCACCTCCTCAATAGATCAATCTAGCTGATGATAGATTTAATCAACTTCAATAACTGATTCTAACTCAACAAGAATCCATCATCAGGCTAGAAGCACAAATAGGATAATTAGCTGAGTCTAACATGAGAAGAGAACTAGGTCAACTATCGAGCTAACTGATTCTTATAAACAATCCATCTATTATCTACCAACCATCTGAATTTAATTATCAATTTAATGTCCCACCTAAGAATCCTTAATTTGAGAATACTAAAGTAATTTTTGAACTTAAAAGTTATAGAATTTTTATGGACACATACCAAGATCAGGTGAGAGAGGCTAGTACTAATGCTAGCCAAAATAAAAATTTAGAGAAATAGGTTAGTACTAAAGCTAACCACAAAAAAGAATCTGAGCTCGAAACTAGTACTGATGCTGTTCCAATTTGAATGAGATAGATAAAAGGAAGAAGAGAGCGGATGATTTACCCTAAACCTATAAACCAATGCTCTTGTTCCCTTCAACCCTATAAGCCAGTTCTTCTTTTAAAAATTAAGAGGCATTAATGAAGTATCAACAGAGTTATTTAAATAAGATCATATTAATTTACCTCCACAACTAAAGCTATCTTTAGATATCTTTCTAATATCCATTGCATTAAACTTAACTCCTAACCTAAAATCTCAATAAATAAGCATTTTAGAAGAATAAATAGGAGAAATTCTTAACAAACAAGGATTAGAGAATGGGGTCATAAACTATATTCTCATAATTAACGATCAATATATCAATAAAAGGATAACAAACTATCTTTCAAAGATTGGCAATCCAAAATCATTAGAATTTATCAATCTAGTATTTGATACAAGATAGTTAAGCTACCTTGTGTCTAACTATAGACGGTAAACTTAGCGCTTGTTGGGAGGTAACCCAATATTTAGTTTTCTTATGTCTAATTTATTTTTTTAGTATTCTTTTAGTCTTTTTGAATAAGTTGGAAGGAGAATCAAATTTTTAAAGGCAGATGCTGGATCATAAAAATACATTAAGTCAAGTGTATTTTTTTTTCTTTATTATACTCTTTATTTTTCTTCTCCATTAAAGACAATATCGATTAAGTTAGGGATAAAGAATAATAAAAATTAAATTTTTTTTAAAATCCTCAAAAATTTAGTGTTTAGTATTTAGACATCTGATTATGCTTAAGAATTGAATCAAACTAAGTATTTTTTAAAAAAAATTGATGCACAATCCAAAAATCTTATGAGATATTAAGGAATCAAGTATTAAGAAAATCTAATAAAGAGTTAAGTCTAGAATATAAATAATTTTTCTTTGAGCAATTTTGTTTTTTTCTACTAGCATCAAAAAAGAGTCTGCTTTTTATGGGCTTATGTAGGATAACTATATGTTTCTTCATATATATTAAAAAAAATTAAAAAAATTTAAGTACTTCTCGTTGAGTAATCAGGCCTATTTATCTAAGCAAGCATTGAGTTTTGCATCAAAAGATGGAAAGGACGAAGAAGCTCATTGTAAAGCTACTCTTAACTCGTAGCCTATTTGATTTGAGCTAGTAAGCCTGAGGAGTACCCTATATCTAGTGCCCTAAAGCCAACTGGTTTGGGAGTCATTAGCCTAAGACTCGCTACATGGATCAAATAGAAAGCTTAAGGAGTTAAGGCACTAAATAGTGATATAATGTAAATATATATATATATATATATATATATTGATTTGTCATCGAGTAATCAGGTCTCATTGCCTAAGTAAGCAATGATATTTGCATAAAAAATGGGCAATATGAATAAAAAACTTAATAAATGAAGGGCAGAAGTAGCAATACACTTGTCCATATAAAAGTTTAGATAATTTAGAGATAATTTAGAAAAAGTTTAGAAAAATTTAATATTCTTTACTTAATTTTTTATATTTAAGAAGTATTAATATCCCAATGATATACCTCACTTATACTCTACTGAATATTAATGGCCATTTTAAAAAAAATATTTAGATAAAATTTAAAACTCTAAAATTAAAAGATATCTAAAACTAAATTCTTTCTTTACTCGAGGATGAGCAAAGCTTAAGTTGGAGGGTGTGATAATTATAATAAATGCACTAATAAAATAATAAATTATTAATTAATTTATTTTTATTTTTAAAAATTAAATATTTTTATTTATTATTTTTAAAAAATATATTCATCAATGGAAAAAGCTCATATTTTTTGTTGTAACGAAATAAGTTTGGAACAAATCGGAGTTAAAACGGACCAAATATGAATTTTTAAAAAAAATAAAAAATAAAAAAATTGATTTAGCTCTGTCGACTCGTCCAGCCAAGCCGGCGTGCCTAACCAAGCCACTATATTTGGCTCAACCAGTGCATCCCAGCTCAGCCGACGCGTTGTCCAAGTTGGCTCAGCTATAGAAGCCGACTCAAGCCAACTATCGATCCATGAAAGTAGGCATGGACCACCAGCTCAGCATAAGGCAGTGAATCACACGCTGCCACATGGTGGACCAAGATCATTAAGAGGTTCATAAAAAATTCATCATAGCATACAGGGGCAAAATGGTAATTTCATAGGCTAAGCTATATGCTGATTGATTGTGGTCTATGGTACGCTCGGTCTACACGATCCACAACTACAGGAATAATGCGATCCGATGGTCCAGGTTGATTGCAATCCAAATCCGATGGTTGAGGGTTTTTTCTTCTTTGATTTGAATTTAATCAGCTTCCAGACTTCAATCAGATGGTCGCGTGCATCCTAGGCGATGATCAAAAGGTCAATGAAGCTCCCGGTGGTGATAAAGTTCCCAACGCATGATCCAATAACCCGATTTTCATCATCAAGTGTGATCCAATGGCCCCATTCAATCTAACTGAAAAAAAGGATTTTAGTGCGGTGTTTGATGCAATCCACGGTCAAAACTCTCTAGATCAGCTCCATCCAACGGCCAGAACTAAATCCAACCTGATCTAGGCTATTACACATCCATTTTTGATGATTTTTCGACCCATTGATCCAGATCTGATGGCCAGACTTTACCAGAAGCACATAATTCAATTCAGGGACTCTTTTAATCTGATTTTCATCAGGATTTTACTATTTTTATCGATCAAACTCCTCTATAGTACCATATTACCTATAAAGAAGATCTCCACTCCTCCAACATCTATAAATAAGACCCCATGCCTCTAGAACTCACTATCTTCGATCAAGAAAAAGCTACGACCTAGGGTGGGAGCCATGCTTGGGGTAAAGGCTGCTTCAAGATAATGGGTGCCGAGAAGAAGAGCTGTCTCCTATGCCATCTTCACACCGATGCTGATCCAAGATCAAAGATCAACTTATTTTTAATTTTTTTTTTCTTTTAAATTTTATGTATTTAAATTATAAACTTTTAAATTAATACAAATTTATTTTTTTAGCTATTTAAATTCATGCTTTTTATTTTTAATTATAATTTAATTTCTACTCTTTATATTTAATTATTCTTTATTTTTATCGCAAGTAGATGCTAAGATCTAACTAGTAGATCTTAGTATCAAATTTAATTTTTCTATACTATTTAATTTCTACTTTTTATTTATAATTATATTTTTTAATTTTGGTTTTTTTTTTAAATCTTTTTTTTTTATAAAAATCAAAGATTTTAAAACTAAAACATTGTCTTCTCTATGGATTCAATCTGACTCAATACTTACTATCTATTTTTAATTATTTTAAGAAGTCTAAATTAAACTAATAAACATGGTATCTTAATGACAATATCATGCTCTTATCAGCCACTATTGCAAGTATAATCTAAATAGACTTGAGCATTGCCACCAAAAAAATATCTTGTCATAGTTAATACCATAATGCTGATGATATCTCTTGGCAACTAGACAGACTTTATAAGTCTCCATCTTTCCATCTATATCATTTTTTCTTTTGAAAATCCACTTACATCCAATGGATTTTATCCTTTTAGGTGGATCAACTATTGTCCATACACTATTGACTTTCATGGACTCCATTTTGGATTTCATGACTTCTATATGGCATCCATGTAGATGATCGGATCCTTGTTGTTCTCATCAGGTTCAATATGATCTCCGTCTCAAATCAAAAAATTATTAAAAATTATGTTTCAAAGCCAATCGACAGCCTATTAATGATTAAGCTTATTTATGCATATATATGAATTAATTATTATTAAAATGTTATTTAACTTTTCATCATAAATTGTATACATCATCTAACAAACTCCTATGTTGTGATGAAGTTCTTAGGACTATTTTAAATGGATAAAAAAGAATTTCTCATTTAGTCCTTAAACCTATTCATGACCAAATGATATACTATTATTAGGATGATAGCTATATCAAGTATCGATTATTGTGTGTTATATGGATTGGTTGTTCTCTTAATTAAGGAGTGTAGAGATAAGTGTATTTAATAGAACATGACCAACTTTGGAACATTCTACGATCAAGACTTGCTCCGAAGGGATATGGATATAAATATCCCTCAGACTTGAGATCACCACGGTGACTTACAAGCAACTCACTATATTTTGGTGCTAGACTATCTAAATTTTTAATTTAGTGATAAAATTTTTTTAGGTATAGTCAAGTATTTGTTAAGTCGGTGTGTGAGTCAAGATGAAATTGACCACTCCAAGAGCTTGGAGATAATGCATCACTATATTTTAATTTAGCAAAACCTTAGCTAGGATAATTTTTATGATGGATTTAAAATTTAAAATATAATATGGATGACTCATTCAGGGTTGATAGCTAAATCCTAGGTCATTCTTTAAGCATTCAGGATCAAAGGGATAAATTATATAGTAACCATATTCTAGTAGATTCTAAATGTTACTTTGCATACATTTGATCTATCCGAATATTGGATACCATTATTAGATGATTATTTTGATTGGTATATAGAATTATTCCTATTCTACTGGCTTAGATTTGAACATATAGGATCACACTTAAAAGAAGTACCTATCTGATCATATGGCTGATCGATGAGACTCTATAATCATGAGTCCTACTAGACTAAAACTCTATTATTATTAGAGGATTGATTAGTAATAATATTGCTAATTAGCTTAATTTAATTAAGCAATATATTTTGGATCAAATATAATTAAATTGGATTTAATTTGATTTGACTCGATTAGGTTATGAAATGACCTAATCGCTAAGAAAGATTAGTTTCTGATTTGATCAAGACTTAGACTCAATCAATTTTTGATTTGATTAAAATTTAATTAAGTTGATTTCATGCCTAATTAGATTGGATTTAGTCTAATCTATTTGGCTCTAATTAAATAGAATTTAATTGAAATCAAATGATTGAAACCTAGAGTCCAAAGATGTTGGACTTCTACCCTGCATAATATTTAATCTCAATGCCCATTTTCCAATGCACAAAATGAGTTTTGTGCATGATATATTCATCAGCAAATGCCCTCCTTTTCATCTTAGATGGATGTGAATTAGATTGATTTAAATTAATTTCAAAAGAGTTTTGAAATGAAACACTATCTTATCCTTATCCACCTTGATCGACTATCTTGAGAAGGACTCTCATTTTGTGTGACAAAATAACTTTTTTTTCTCCTAGTCATTCTCCATGCCCAAGACCATTGTTCAGCATCTTTTCTAGATGGATAAGGATGAGCAATGGTAGGATGAAGTTTAGGTTTAAAAGAGTTTGAAACTAAACTAAAACCCTAGCCTTATCCTCTCAAATCTATATGGGTGTTTGACATCTATAAAACCTCTTCTTTTTTGTGCACCACTTCCTAATATTTTTCCACCATGAGAAATCAGAAAGGAAGGGGGCCAAACATCTAAGATGGACATGAGGATCTGGGGTGGGCTGCCATCAATTGGCATGAGAGATTAGAGGAGATTCTACTTCTCTTGGGTGAGAGATTAAACCCTAGGTACTAGGGATTTTGGGTGAGAGGAAAAATTAGAGAGAAGTATTTTCTCTTTTCTTCTTCTACTTCTCTAAATCCTCCTCTAATCCATCTTTGACTTTGGAGAGTCCGAGAGGTTTGAAGAAGGTAAAATCATATTAGTATTTTAGTGATCTTCATGCGATTTAGCAGTCCTGGAAGATCAAATCAGCATAGAACTTTGAGTGGATGATCTGTAGAGGTTGGACATCCTATGTAGCTATGAGCAATCTGCAAGACCTCAAGTTTAGGAGATCCAGATGCAGTGATTTGCTATCCACACTCAGGTGATGAGTTTTGAACTCAAGATCTTCATAGATTAGATCTACCACATGTTTGATATGATCATGCATGTAGATTTGATTTTTTAGATTTTTCACATGCAATATATCATGTTGTAGATTCTAAGATACGTGTTTCAAACTAATCATAAGAAAATATTTAATCTTATATTTTTTGCTAAAAAAGTTTTGAAAATCATGCTTAGAATGCCTGCCGATTTCTTCATTGGTATCAGAGCCTAGGTCGTATGATATGATATATATGCTACTTAAAAATTTGAATCCTAATATATATGATATGTTTTGGTGTTTGATTAGCTTAGTAATCAAATTGGGTGAGTCACCAAGCCATCCGGTCATAAGAGAAAGAATGGTTTAAAGGCCATCTCCTTCCATTTGATTGGGATCTCTTATGGCATGTAGGGATGCCACTGTGAGTACTCATCCATGAAGAAGAACAATGAATGAAATTTATTTGAAATTATTTCAATCCAAAAATTATAATCATAAATATGTTTAAATTAGATCTAAAATGGATTCATGGTTTAATTTCTATCTTGTGCATAAGTTTTTGATTAAAACATGTAATTGGTTACTATTCATGTGATGAGTTGACCCATAGCCTATCATGGGTCAATCCATAGCTTGAAATGAGATAACCCATATTTGAAATGAGTCGACCCATTTAATGAATATATATATTATAAAATTTTAAAATTATTTCAAATACCGAACTCCAACCCATCAACCTTACATTTAATTAAGAATTAAAAATTATTTGTTAACATCTAGAATTGTGAATTGAAGATCATAAGATAGTTGAATAATACATGGGTTAATGGGTAGTAAGAATCAGGTCTATTAATTGGATTAGACCTAAGGTTAGAATTAAAAAATAAATTTAACAAGAGTAGTTGATCAAATCTAATAACTAAATATTATTTTAGATTAGGTCAAGGACTCTCTAGATCAATTACAATAATTATAGTTGGTCAAGTCCATGTCTTTAACTGAATCAAATGGACTTAATTTTAGCTCAGTGGTCGAGCCTGAATTATTAGGTTAATCAAATCAAAACTAATTAACCAATTGGTGTCTAAGATAAGTCTGGTTGTCTTGACCAGTAATTTTTAATTGAAAGCTACTTGCACAAATTTAGTCTATGATGAGTTAGTGGCATATCCCTTCCATTGATCTCACTTACCTGGCCAATATGGTGGATTAGATTTTAATTCGATCACTTGATGATTCGAGCAGACCCATTTCAATAAGGTAAATCAGTGTGACTAATTTAGGTATCTCTGGACTGGCTTATCTCTAGTTTTTTTTTATCTAACTTGGTGAAGTCAGTGGGAGAATCATGATTAGCTGGTCAATCTTTTCTCTTTTCTTAAAATGTGTTACCCAAATCTTCTAAATTATTAGATCCTTAAAATGAAGATGTTATGGAGATAACATATTCATAGCCTCCCATTAAGATGGATGGTAATAGGTCTAATTATTTAGGTAAACATTGGAGATGCCTTACATCTGGTATTCATTTAGATTTTAGAATTACTATCCATTATATGATGATGAGGTCACACTCTCTGAATGGTGGTCAGGTTAGCCAAAGCTTTCCTCGGGCTTGGTCATCATTTATTTGATGTACTGAACTCAGTCATGTTAATGATTAGACCTAACCGAAACTTTTAGTAGAGGCCTTAGTCTACTGAAATGTGTTAGATATATGTGCCCTAGAAGCCAGAATTGACTAACACTTGTAATACACATCTAAGGATAAAATTATAATTTTAACTATAAATAATAAAATAGATTATTTTCTATCATAATGTGTATTTGAAAGTGTCTGTGATATATTCCTTGAGTTAATGGTAATGATAGTTCATATTTTCAAGAGTTAATAATTTAAGACATAAATTTTTATTATTAACTCATAAAATGCTTCCGACCGTAGGATCATCATGAGGATGGTGATTGATCCAAAAGATTGGTGTACGATCACTTCTTTAGGATAGATGAGTCTTAAGTCTATGATATAGAGACACCGAAGTGAGAGTACAGATATTCATTAGAGAATGAGAAAATTAAGCGTGACCATCTCAAGCAGTCATGAAGAAGTCTACCTTCTCATTGATGACTGGCTCGAAGCTACAGTGGTGTGTCTGATTCTTTGATCTGAGGTGCATCGGCAGTTCATCTTGAGGGTGTTATAGTTTGACTATACCATAACTCGATCTCCTAGCCATTTAAAATTCTAAGGTGTATGTTGGCTATAGCATGTTCATTGTAGGAATTGGATTGCACCAATAGGAGATCTATCTACCTCGATAGATGAGGAGCAGTCCTATGATGATCATGAGAATCAAGTTCATAAGCCCATGGTTATGGCAGAGTGAAATAATAGAAAGAGTTTCTATTAGGATTTTCATATTGGACTTGAATCGAATGATTAATTCATATGATGGAAATTAGGGTTTGACGAGATCATCTTAACCCTAATCCGATCAGGGGTCAAGATAGAGAAACTTAATCACACAGGTAACTGCATCGAGAGATTTATTTTCAATTCTGATGGGTTGCCACCATATACTACTAGGTGTCACTGGTAGATTTTGGGAGCAATTAGAATGATTTGGATGATCGATCATACTAGTTGTCTGAATCAAAAAAATTCTGATCCATCAAAAGTTGTTTTAATGATGTCGATGATAGAGATCGCGATGTATCCCATTATCATACAGAACTGAACCTAACTAGATCACACAAATAAGGATTTGGATATGGATATCATCAATTAGACTAATCCAATTTAATTGATTTGAATAAGATTCAATTAGGTTTAAAAAAATCATACTAGCACACGACTGAGCCTAATGTTCTCCTTCAACAATCATTAAAGCTTGTCTCTACTGAGCCAAATATGTTTGAGCTCACTCAGGAACCTTTACTTGGTCTGATTAGAGCTTGTCTAGATCAAAAAAGGATTGTCTTAATTTATGAGATAAATTTAAGACAACACCTGCCATTTTCCATCACCTACTAAATCTTCTCCTTTGACTTTGCTCAAATGTTGACTTTTGACACTTAGACATCTGCCCATATGTCATGTACCCATAGGAGAGAATATGGGGGTTTGTCTCCTATTAAAAAGTAGAAAGGGAGGGGGTGCATGCCTAGGGAGGCATGCGCCCGATGAGGATCACGCCTGGAGTCCCATACCGATGGAACTCCAGGTTGCTTCATGCTCTCTACTTGGGTGGCGCCAAAGAGTCTTCTTTGACCAGTCTTGGTGCCACCTATGGAGGTTTGTGAGAGACTCTAATCTAATTTGATCAAATGATGTCATCCCATCAATCAAATTTAGATCTGATTGCACAAAGAGCCATGATTGGCTGAGATGATGTGGCACTGCATGGCATAGTAGGGTCTATATAAACCCTATCTACGCCTAGGATTGAGAGGTTCTACCCTTTACCCATGCCACAAAGCTTCTGTCCCTCCCTCTCTATGCCACTTTCAGGTCCTCTCTCTCTTATCCATGTCCAAGAATTTTTGGGCACATGTTTGGTGTGATCCAAGCAAAAGAAAGGCGACAGAAAAGAAAGAAGGCAGCACTGCTACAAGAGACAACGACCGATCTTCAAAAGCTATTTTGAAGACCTTCAAGATTAGATCCAGATCTAACTTTTGGAGAATAGATTGAGAAGAAGAAGATCTCTAGATCTTGCTCGAGTGGATACCAGTAGAGGTCAGATGCTTGCGTGGCTACATCCAGAACCTCAGGCAAACATCGGGATCATCACAAGGTAATAGGATTATCCATAATAAGGTATAATTAAATTAGATTTAGTTTAATTTAATTAATTTATTTTATTAGATTGATAAAATTAGTTTTAAAAAGTCTCAGATCTAATTTAGATCTAAAAGAAAAAATTTTGAAATACCCTTCTTGATTCAATCAAATCTGAACAAACCTGATCCGAAAAATAGGATTTTTTCTTCAACTAGTATCAGAGCTAGGTTTCCATAATTAATTAGATCTAATTTTAATATATTTTTAATTTGATAAATAGATAATTTTAGATATCACATTAGATGTGATTATATCTAAAATAAAAAATTAAGAAAATTAAATAATCTAGATCTAAAACGTATGAGATGCATGACTAGACTAGGAATAGAATTATTCTATGTGTAGTCTAGCATAATCATAATTTTAATTTAATTAGTTATAATTTTTAAATCTATTTATTTACTATTTTTTAATATTATAAATATTATAATTAAATCTAAAAAATAGAAAATAAAGTTATTTAATTTTGCTCATATGAGATATGATGGATGCATGTTTAGACTAGTTATAGAATAGATCTATAAAGTTATCTTGAATAAATTTAATTTGATATGATCAAAGTTAAATTTTATTTTTTAGATATTTATGAGATAATTTAGATCTAAAAACATGCATGATATGATACATGAGATGTATGCAAAACATATTTTTAAGTTAGATCAATTTTTATATGTGATATATGATGTGGATCTAACTAGTTTTGTAGATTCATCATATTTTTGATTAAGGCTTTCTCCTTGACCATCTGATCATAAGAATAAAGAAGGGTTTAAAAGCCCTCTCCTTCCATTCGATGGAGTGTTCTTATGATGTGTAGGGTTGCTGCATGTTCGTCCTTAATCAAAAATCAAAAACTTATTTGTTGCAAAACTCTAGATCCTGAAATCCTAGAATTTTATTTACATGTTTTATTTATGAACCCTAAACTTAATTAAAAATTAAGATTATGAAATATATTAAGTCTAAAATTAAAAATTTTTAGATCTAAGATATATTCATAAAATTAGGTTCGGGCTTGGGTAGCTCAATTAGGTCTAACGGTTGATCAAATCGAATCAAGAGTTGGTTAGATGGGATCAAGAGTGCTTAAATTGACCAGCCTAATAGGATTAAATCTAGGTCAAGATCGAGTCACATGAGTGATCAATCAAGTTAAGACCTAATTAGGCTTAGTGGTTAGAGTCTGGATTGTAGGCTAATCCGATTGATTCTAGCTCAACAATTTGATGTCTAAAGTGAGTTTGGTAGATATGATCGACTGATTTTTAATTAGAAGCTACTCGACTCGAATGCATTCTTATCGAGTTAATGGCATATCCCTTCCATCAGTCTCACTTATCTAGCCATATTTATCGACTCAGTCCTAATCTAAGGTGGCTAATGATCCGAGCTAACCCATGCCACTAGGTTAGTCATAATGATTATGACTATGTCAAGTCAAGTTTAAAGAGACCTAAATCAAATCTTCCAAAGAAAAGATTAAGTCTAAGATCTTCCACCATTGTAGATATGCAGGCCCTTCCCGGGGTTGATTGTTCTTGACTGGTCACAGTGGTTCAGTTGCACTAGAAAGACATAACCATATCTATTAGGCATTGGATGCTATGGGCTGGAGGATGGATTAGGCTCAATATTTTGGATATGATGAGAGATCCAATTAGAAATCCAATCTATGCAAATGGTGGGTCTAACTTAACTAAGGAGTGGATCAATATTCCAAGCATGGTGAGATTCATGAATTAGAGACCAAGCCTGAGTGCACCATGATTAGAGAATCATTGGACAAGAGTTGTTCACTCATTGGCTAACACATCACCAATAACTATTAGGTGAGGTGATGAGTCAGTTGGTGAGACTACACCACCGACTAAAAATCATTAATCATGAAAACTTTTGCATATCTATGGACAGAGTGTAGGAATCTGAAGAAAATAGTGGGAGCTAATTTGTTTAAAAATGAAACTCCTAAATAAATTGATCAAGTCTTAATTATAAAATCTAACTAGAAACTTTGACTCTCTATAGAAAAAAAGAAAATATCTACATCGAACCCACTAGCTTGTATCCTGGACACCCATAGATTGCCCAGACCCAATTATAAGGATTGGCTCCGAAACTTCAAAATCATTTTGGATCCTGAGAAATTAACTCATGTATTGGATCAAGATCCCCTCACCTTACCATTCCATCCGTCTGTTGAACAGAGAGCATTTCTTGATAAATGGATGGATGAAGATAACAAGGTTAGATACTACATGTTGGGCCCAATGTCTGATGAGCTTTAGTGCCAACATGAAGATATCAAGATTGCTCGTCAAATATTGGCTCACCTGCAAGAGTTATTTGGTGAACAAAGTCGTGCAGCCAAATATCAGATCACTAAACGATTTTTTAAGACTAAAATGCATGATAGGCAGTTAGTCCAAGATCTTTGTCTAATGATGATCAAAGACTTGGAAGAGCTTGAGAAGCTCGGAGTGAAGTTAGATCAGGATCTATAGAATGATATAATTCTGCAATCCTTGACTGATGCATATGGATAGTTCATCATGAACTACCATATGCATAAACTTCAGAATGCTTTGGCCGAGCTTATGAATATGTTGGTTATTGCTGAACTTTCTATGAAAGATTCTAAAGGCTCAGTACTTGCTATGGAATGGACTTCTTTCAAGAGAAAGTCTTTTGGAAAGAAGAAGAAGTCTATGAAAAGGCAGAAGGTGGAAGGTGGAAAGAAAAAGAAGACAGAGCTGAAAAAGAAGGTCGTTGACAAAGGAAAGTATTTCCATTGTAATATTGACGGCTATTGAAAGCAGAACTATCCTACATACTTGGCCACCCTAAAGAATAAGAAGGAGATAGTTCCTTCTGGAGGTATATTCGTTATTGAATCTAATCTTATGGTTTCTTCTGCATTCAATTAGGTGCTTGACTCTGGTTCTAGTGCTCATTTATGCACTTCCATGCAGGGTCTTGAGGATAGCAGGAGGTTGAGGGATGGTGAGATGATCCTACACATCGAAAATGGAGCAAAGGTTGCTGCTGTGGCCATGGAAACCTATCCTCTTCGACTACCATCTGGCTTAGATTTAGTACTTAAGGATTATTATTATGTACCTAACATAAATAGAATTTTGATTTTTGTTTCATGTTTAGCACAAGAAAGCTATGTAATTAGTTTTTTTAAGGATCATTATAATATTTTTTTATAAAGAAATAAAATTGCAAATGATTTCTTCATTAACGGATCTAGCCACGCAAGTGCCTGACCTCTACCAGTATCCACTCAAGCTGAATTTGGAGATCTTCTCCTTCTTTATCATTTCTTCAAATATTAGATCTGGATCTGATTTGGAGGATCTTCAAAACTTCTTTTGAAGATTGGATATCGTCTCTTATAGTAGTGCTGCCTTCTTCCTTTCTCGTCACCTTTCTCTTGACTGGATCGCACCAAACTGGAGCCTAAATCTCCTTGGGCATAGAGAGGAGAGAGGGGACTTGAAGATGGCATGGAGGGAGAGGGGCAGCCTTGTGGCATGGGCAATGGTCTAAGCTCTCTGAAACTAGGCACAAACAAGGTTTATATAGACCCTGCTGCTCCATGCAGTGCCACATCATCTCGACCAATCACGTCGTTTCATGCAATCAGACCTAAATCTGATTGATGGGATGACATCATCTGATTTAATCAGATAAGAGCCCCTCTAAATCATTCTTAGATGGCATCTAAGATTGGTCAAAGTCTAATCTTTGGTGCCACCTAGGTAGAAATCCCGAAGTAACTGGAGTCCCATCTGTATGGGACTCCAGGTGCCTCTATCCATGGGCACACGTCTCCCTAGGCGTGCACCCCTGGCCCACCTACTTTTTAGTAGATTGATTGGTCCAAAATCAATCTTTTATGGATGCATGACACATGGGCAAATGTCTAAGTGTCAAAGGTCAATGTTTGACCAAAGTCAAAAGATAAGAATTAGTAGGTGACAAAAAATGGTAGGTGTTATCTCAAATTTATCTCATAAATTAAGATAATCCTTTTCTAACTTGGACAAGTTCCAGTCAGACCAAGTAAAGGTACCTGAGTAAGCATAAAAATATTTGGCTCATTCGAGATAACTTAAAATGATAATTGAAAGAGAACATTAGGCTCAACGTGTGCTAGCACGATTTTCTTGAACCTAATTGAATCTTATTCAAATCAATTGAACTAGATTAGTCCAATTGATGATATCTAGATCTAAATCCTTATTTGTGTGATCCTGTTAGATTTAGTTCTATATGGTAATGGGATATATCGTGATCTCTATCATCATCATCATCAAAATACCTTTTGATGGATCAAAACTTTTCTGATTCAGACAACTAGAATGATCGATCATCCAAATCATTCTAATTGCTCCCAAAATCCACTAGTGACACCTAGCAGTATATGGTGGCAACCCATCAGAACTAAACTGAATCTCTCGGTGCAGCTACCTATGTGATTAAGTTCTATCTTGAGCCCCGATCAAATTGGGATTAAGGTGAACTCGTCAAACCCTAATTTCTATCATATGATTTAATCATTTAATTCAAATCCAATGTGAAACCCTTAATAGAAACTCTTTCTATTATTTCACTCTACCATGGCCATGAGCTTATGGACTTGGTTCTCATAATCATCATAGGACTGCTCCTCATCTACCGAGGTAGATAGATTCCCTCTTGGTGCGATCCAATTCCTACAATGAACATGTTATAGCCAACATACACCTCAAGATTTCGAATGGCTAGGAGATCGAGTCATGGTGTAGTCAAACTATAATACCCTCAAGGTGAACTGCTGATGCATCTCAGATCAAAGAACCAGACACACCACTGCAGCTTCGAGCTAGTCATCGATGAGAAGGTAGACTTTCTTATGACTGCTCGAGGTGGTCACGCTTGGTGCCCTCGTTCTCTAACGAGTATCTATACTCTCGCTCTAGTGTCTCTACACTATAGACTCAAGACTCATCTACTATAAAGAAGCAATTATACACCAACCTTCCGGATCAATCACCATTCTCATGATGATTCTACGGTCGGGAGCATTTTATGAGTTAATAATGAAAATTTATGTCTTAAATTTTCAACTCTTGAAAATAAGAATTATCATTACCATTAACTCAAGGGATGTATCACAGACACTAAATATATATTATGATAAAAAATAACTTATTTTATTATTTATAGTTAAAATTATAATTTTGTTCTTAGAAGTGTATAATAAGTGTCAGCTAATTCTGGCTTCTAGGACACACATATCTAACAAACACCCACCCACACCCTCTTCCTTTGGTTTTGCATGAACTCTCCATGCCCAAGAGAGTCTCACACGTGCCCCCTTTGCTCTCTTTCTTTCTTACATGACAATTGATTATGGACCAAGTCAAAGAAGAAAGTTTGAATTTGATTTCAAATTCTATGGGATAGAATTTTAAGAAAGACAAATAACCTCCTTCCTTTGTGCCACCCACTCCCTATTTTTTTTCTAAATTTTTTGGTAGAAATAAGAGACTTTTTGTGCAACAAAATTAGGTGGTCCACACCAAAGAAAAATGAGGGGGTGCCCAAGAGTTGGGCACCCCTTGTCTTGCCCTTTTTGGACATTCTTTGCTAGGTATTTGACCTAGACAAGGATTGTTCCATATCTCTCTATTTAAAGGATCTTTGGATCTAATTTTTTGTGTGATTCTAGACCTAAGAGAGCACTATTGGGGCATGGGAAAATCTAGGTGCAATCAGGCTTGGGCATGAGGTTTTGAGAAGACACAATCTCAAGTATCTTGGTGAGAGAAACAAGGAAGAAGAAGGATCTTCTTCTAGGGTTTTTCTCTAGATCTTTTCATCCATCTTTTTATGAGTTTTTGAGAGGTGTCTCAAATTCACAAGTTTTCTTTCTTTTTTTTGAAAATTAGAGAGTCTAAGATTTAAAGAAGGAGATTCCAGATCAGCCATCAAAGAAGGATCAGCGCAGTACCAGCATATTGTGCTGATTTCCAACCATCGGACTTCTGAATAGCGATCGAGGGCTTGTGTGGATAACCTGTAGGGGAGCAGCAACCTTAGCCCTAGATCAGCAAGCTAGAGAGTCTAACTTGCAAAGGTAAGGATGATACGATCTCCTTGATTCATGTCTAGATCTGATCTAGAGTAATTTGATGTTGATATGATCAACATGTATTCTTCTAATCTTTTAATTTCTAATTTGATAGCATGCTTTAATCATGTAATAGAATATTAGATCTAGGGCTTTTCTTATATTATTCATAAATTAATATGATTAATTCATCTCTTCCACTGCATGTTTGAAAATTTTCAAAATATAATCCTGAAATCCTAGATCTATTTCTAACAAAAGGGCCATTGCAAGGACCTCTCCCCATTACCTCCTATTTAAGAACTGAAGGTCTTCATCCTTATTAAGATGAGGTTAACCTCCTGTTTAAGAACTGGAGGTCTTCTACTTTATTTAAGAATGAAGTTCAGTTGAATAATTCTCTATCATTGCATAGTTTGGCACCAAAGACAATGATGTTAAAGTAAGAAAATTTTATTAAAAATAGGATTATTGATGGTACATTCATAAGCTTTTTGAGTTTAAATATTGCAAGAGTATATCCCCTCCAAGCTTCTTTAGATAATAAGCTCCTGATCAAATGATTTCCATGATCTCATATGGGCCTTTCCAAATTGGGGCAAGCTTTTCATGATTTTTGTGGCTGTAAGATATTCGCCCATCGTAGTACCAGATCTTCTACTTTAAAAATTTTACTTCTAACTCTAAAATTGTAGTAGTGAGCCACCTATTTGTAAGTTGCCATCTGAATTTGGGCATTTTCTTATTTTTCTTCTAATAGATCAAGGTTTGCTCTGAGATCTTGTGAATTGTTATGTTCATCAAAGACTTCAACTCATGTCGAAGGAAGTTTCAGTTCAACTGGGATAACTGCCTCAGTTCCAAAAGCTATGGGGTAAAATTGGTTCAATTAGGTCGAAGCTATGGGATCAAGAGTGCTTAAATTGACTTTACATCACTTTACCTGGGATAACTGCCTCAGTTCCATTACATCACTTTAGCTATGAGGTCGAAGCTATGAGGCTTACCCATAGGTAAATGACTTTACATCACTTTAGCTATTACTAATAGCTTCCAAAGTCGAAGCTTTTGGAACTGAGGCAATTATCTTCCTTCGACATGAGTTGGTTAGATGGGATCAAGAGTGCTTAAATTGACCAGCCTAATAGAATTAAGTCTGGGATCTATAGAACCACTCAGTTCCAAAAGTTCGAACCCAATTTTTTCTTATTAGTTACCTTGGCCTCGCCATTTACCTATGGATAAGCCACTGATGTAAAGTGATGGAAGATTCAGATCTTCACAGAGCTCGGTGAACTTTGTTCCTACAAATTAGCATCCGTTATTAGTAATAATAGTTTGAGGTAGGTCGAACCTACAGACTATCGACTTTCAAACAAAGTTCTACACTTTAGCTTCAGTAATCTTTGCTAGAGATTTGGTCTCAACCCATTTGGTAAAGTAGTCCACTGCCACCAAAATAATTTTTTACTGCCTAGATGTCATGGGAAGCAGCCCGAGTATATCCATTCTCCACTGCACAAATGGCTATGGGGCACCTAGAGGTGTAAGTTATGAGGTTGGTTATCTTTGGATGTTGGCATTCCTCTGGTATCGATCATTTTTTTTCACATACTCTATGGCATCCTAATGTATAGTCGACCAATAATATCCTTGCCAAAGTAGTTTATACGATAGAGATCTAGCTCCGAGATGATTTTTATATTTTTCTTCATGTACCTCCTTCAATGCATAATCAGCTTTAGAAAATCAGAGACATTTGAGGAGTAGCAAGGAGTACGATCTTTTGTACAACTTATTCTCATATAAAATATAGGCAGAGGTCTGGTTTCTTAATTTTTGAGCTTCTTTAGGATCTCTGGGAAGAATTTCATCTTGGAGGTATAGAATTAAAGGGTCAACCCAGCTGGGCTCATGGTCAACCTACGTTACTATTTGAGATTCCTCCAAACTTGGATGTTGTAGAGTCTCAAAGGAGACTTCTTTTGGCAACTCACTCGGAGCCAAGATAGCTAATTTTGAGAGAATATCGGTCCTAGTATTTTCTACTTAAAGATCTATTGAATGTTGAAGCTACTGAAGGTCGAGATTAAGCTCTTCACCTTCTTCAAGTATTTTTTTATGCTTTCCTCTTGGGCTTCATAAGTACCATTGACTTGCCCCACTACTAATCGAGAATCACTATAGACTTTCATATGGTCTACTTTCAATTCTTTAGCTTTTTTTAATCCCACAATCAGAGCTTCATATTCTGCTCCATTATTTATTATAGAAAATTTAAAATATAGCATGTATTCAGCAATAATTTCTTTTGAATTGATTAGAATCAAGCCCGTACTTGCTTCAGAGGTATTGGATGAACCATCAACATATAGAACCTAGAAGTCCTCAAGGAGATCTGGTCTTTCTTCATGAAAGTTTGGCTGCAAACTGGGAGCATAAACTTTCTATTGCTCAAGTTTGGTTGGATCTAGGATGGTGCATTCTACTATGAAGTCGACCAATATCTAAGCTTTAATGGATGGCCAAGGTTGGAAATTGATGTCAAACTTGATGAGCTCAATTGCCCATTTCACTATTCATTCAGAGATATCAAGCTGGTGAACTATTGATCCTATGATGGATTTTGATGATCATAAAATATTGACTAAAAATGTTACTAATCATGTATTTCAAGATTGAATATAGGGTTTCTCAAATGCTCATACTGAACAAATTATCTTTGGAAGAAATGCTCTCAAGATGTCAAGCCAGAGTACTTAAAAGAAGAAGGTTTCATATTTGGATGACTCATTATAAAGAAAATGAAAGAGGAAGAAATAAATATCATTTGGAAGATTTAGGATTAAGAAATTCAAGTTTGGAAGGTCAAATAATGAAGAAAAATGAAGTTAGAAAGTTTAAAGCTAACCTACCCAAGAATAGAGCAAGTTCTGGTACGAAATAGGATTGATACTTTGATTTGGCATGCAGCCGAGTCAACTCTATTTTGATCCGAGTCAGCTCTCTCAAGATGGCAGAAAAGATGTTTTCTTGTTCTACTATTAGAGCCAGCTCTCTCAGGGTGATAAAAAATTAATTTTTTCTATTCTACAGTTTGAGCCAGCTCTAGATAGAATCGAGCTAGCTCTATCAATCGAGCCAGCTCTAAGCCAAATCCGAGCTAGCTCAATGGAGTTTAATAGCCTTTAATGGCTAGTTTTTGCAACCTTTTTAATGACTATTTTTTATCTCCAATGGCTATTTTAGAGCTTTTAATGGCTAGAACTCACTCTCTGATCATCTCCAAGAGTATTTAAAGGTGAAGAATCAATTTGGAAGCAAGATTAAGTAGGATTAAGAGAGAAATCATTTTCATATTTAAGTGAGCTCCATTGCACATCAAAAGAAGAGAGAAAAGAGAGGAACCAAATAGTAAAATTCGAGGACTTTCAAGAGATATCTTCTCCAACATCTAGTATAATCTTTCAAGCATCATTTGAAAAGAAGTGAAGCATCAAAAGAGCAATCCTTCAGCTTCTTCAGGATTTAAAGAGTTTAAACTCTATTTTTATTTTGAGCTGAAACTTTCATTCTTGTATTTTTATTTTTTTTACAAGTTTCTTTAAAGAAAAGAAACTTAAGGATTAGGCTTGTCCAAGCCTAGAATTGGACCTTGTAGGATTTAGTTGGTGAGTCCAAAAAATCAACTGGATTGTCAGGAAACCTAAAAAACTAATGGTGTAAGATTTTGGTTGGTGCTCCTAAAAAAATTAACTAGGTTTGTTTATGAGCCCGAGAAAATAAACACACTGTAATCAAGGGTAGATTATAGTAAAATTTTTAAGAAAAGCTTAGAGAGTAGATGTAGGTGCAGGTTGCTCTGAACCACTATAAATCTCTTTATCTTTGTGGTGTGATTGCTTGGTTTATTTTATTGCTTTATCTATTTATTTTACATACTTGCATTATTTCATTGCTTTTAATTCCATTGCTATACATTGCATATTCACTATAAATATTCTAGTTAGTTTAATTTAGAGCACATACATATTTAGAGATTTTAAATTTGACTAAAATTTTATAAGAATCCAATTCACCTCCCCCCCCCCTCTTGGATTGCTATCTCTGGGCAAAAATTGGTATCAGAGTGGGTGCTCTAATATTTGATTGTTAACCTAGCAGTTAAAGAACTAAAGAACTAGATAACCTAAATGAAATCTTTATTTAATGAAGGTCATTCCATAGATAGACCCCCACTATTAAATATATCAAATTACATAAATTGAAAAGCTAGAATGATAATATTCATACAAGCACATGACTATAATTTATGAAAAATTATTGTTGATAGCTCACACACCCACCATATATTGATCATGCATGATAAAGAGATGGCCCAACTAAATGCTAAGACTTTAAATATGCTTTATTGTTCATTAGATTTAAATGAGTTCAATCTAATTTCTTCTTGCATTTCAGTAAAACAAGTTTAGAAGAAATTTTAAATTTTAGAACAAAAATGAGAAAGAGAAAAAAAATGCTATAAATCTTTGCCTCATGGTCAATGAAGATGAGATAAATTTTAAATTTTTTTTAATTTATATTCGATGAATTATATGAAGCTTTCAAAGACTTAATAGATGAATTTAAAAAATTAAGACTAAAAAATAAAGAATTCAAAAGGTCTAATCTTATCTTAGCCAATAAAAAGAGTAAAGTCTTATTAGAAAAAAAAAGATATTTTGAAACCAAATAATGCTTTGGCTAAAGAAAAAGAAGCACTTCTTAAATCTAAAAAACTTTAGTTGAAGAAAATATTAAACTCAAAATAAAATTTAAAAAATCAAAAGTTTATATTGAAGAAAAAGAAAAACTCATAAGATCTAACAAATCTCTTTTGAAAGAAAATGCTAAACTAAGAAAAGAGATTGAAACATTGAAGCCCATGTTCAATAAGTTTACTATAGGATCTCAAAAGCTTCAATTAATTTTGAATAATCAAAAAGCTATTTTTGATAAAGCTAGATTGGCTATGATCCTTTAAGAAAATAGAAATTTATGAAGAACAGGTTTAGAAAAATTTTATCTGAAAATCATTCCATTACATGTTTCAAATATAATAAAGTTGGCCACAAAATTTTAGAATGCAATACCAAAAGAATCGACCAAACCTTAATTAAGCAAATTTGGATTCCAAAAGAAACCATATGCTCTAACATTCATGGATCCAGGATGACTTGGATACCAAAAACTAGCAAATGATATTGTAGGTATACCAAGGATCCAATGGAATGAAAAGAGAAAAATATTATGGATGGATGCCTTGAGAATAAAATTGGACGGGTGATGATGTTTAGTAAAATCTAAATTTTTCTCATATTATATCATCATTATTTGCTAAATATATTTTGATTATCCATTAGCATAATTATTGAGTATGTTTGATTGATTTTGAT
Organism: Cocos nucifera; assembly: GCA_006176705.1. Lineage (NCBI taxonomy): Eukaryota > Viridiplantae > Streptophyta > Magnoliopsida > Arecales > Arecaceae > Cocos > Cocos nucifera. Next base: position 57,695 of record QRFJ01003950.1, read on the forward strand.
GATTTATCATTGCTTAAAATGATCATACTCCATTAATTGAAAGTTTGATATATTGATCAAAACTAGTATATTATGTTGATTATTTATTTTAAGCTTATTATTTTATTCTAAATTCAGCATACTGGTTCAATCCTTTGTATCATGTTATTTTAATCTTTAATTATTTAAGAAATCTAAGTTATTACAAGCATGATTGTTTATGAATCTATTTGATTGCAAAAATGATAAATAAGTTAAGTTTTGATGATCCACATAAGATGCTAGATTATCAAAATTCTCCAAAAAAGTGTATGAAATAAGCACTCAAAGATAAGTCATTCAATCATAAAATTTAAGTACTTGATTGATATGCATTGCATCCTAATTTAGTCTTTAAGGATTTGAAAGTTTTCTAGTTGAACTAAAATCATAGAGCCTTTATCTAGTTTCTCCTCGACCTAATTTTGATTTAATCTCATTTGATTTAATTGATTATCATATCCCCAATTGATTGATTTTTTATCCTCCAAATTGATTTGAATATTCTTTTTGATCATCGATTTGATTACCTATTTGATCTTAAAAGAGAATTTATTGATGAATATTTAAACTTTATTCTAATTGATTGATTTCAAAAATTAAATTTAAAAAATACTCTTCTTGAATCTTTTGAAGTTGATATCAAGCAAAATATTTCAAGAAAGCTGATATTTATCTTTAAAGCTAAATATTTAAAGAGGACTTCAATTTTAATTATTTGGTATCAAATAGCTTACTATTTATTATGTATTTGATTAATTTATTTTTTGGCAAAAAGAGAAGAATTTTTTTATTTTAAATCTGATTTTGCACAGCTATACTCTTGAAGTGATACCATTTGAGACAAATTTAAAGAATTTTATACTTTTTCTAAACTTAATTAAATAATATTTCTTACGATTAAAAAAATTAAATTTAAACAAAAATACTTTTTTAATTACTTATCATACTCTTTTGATCTTCTTGATATTTGTTCTTATTATATACATCCTTTTGTAAATATCATTTGAATTTAATAAAAAATAAATTTTTAAAAAATTTGGTATCTTTTTGAGTGAATGCTATGCTTAATTAATATTTGAATTAATTAATACTCTTAGTTTCCTCAATTGATGCTTATGCTTTTAAATTTTATTTAACTTTAAAATGATTTTATTTTCTAAAGTAAGGGGGAGAAATTATTAAAGAAGAAATGATCATTTAATTGAAAATAACTTTGAAATTTAGAAAACTTAAATTTAGTGGTTAAATTCATATTAAATTTGTTTGATTTGAAATAAAGAGGAGGAGAAAGTTGAAAAGTAAATTAATCTTGCTATAAGTATTAAAAAAAAGGAAGAGAGATATTTTCTAACTTGTTTTGATTAAAAATTTTGACTAATTTACATTGAGATAAATAAATTTTGATCTTAAATTCTCAATCAACTACTTTATGATCTTCTTAAATGGAGCTTTCGTATGATTATCCAATTTAATTTACATGATTTGATTGCTCTATCTTATTTTTGGATAATTAGTTGAAGTTAAATTAAATTTAAAAATATATTCTTACTCCAAGAAATAAATTTCTAAACTTAATTTACAAACTTATTTAAAAATTTAAATTTGATACTAAATTTTTGATATGCATTATAAAATTCTTATGAATTATTTTTATTGAACTAATTTCTACTTAAAGCAATGAATTTGAAAATATAACTATCAATTGCTTTGATACTGTTTATTTTATTTTGCTCGATACATCCTTGATATATATCTTTTTTGAACTTAATTGACTAAAATTTTTAAAAAAAAATTAAATATTAAAATATATACTATGCTTGATTTCATATTCAAATCTTTTAAAAAATTCTATTTCTTTTAAAGCTTATAGTGCATATTTGAAAATCTGATTAAAAAGTTATATTCATTCAAAAGAGGAAGAGCCTTTGATATTTGAATTCAAGCCAATTTTTGAAAAAAAAAATATTTTAAGCATATTTTGAATCAAAAGACAAGTTTACAAAGCGGAGAGAATTCATTTGAATTGATTTTTTGAATTTGATACATCTCTTATTTTGATACATTCTTATATATTATTAATTTTAATGATTTTTATTCATCCTTTTCATAAGCTTTTTGATGCTATCAAAAAGGAGAAGATTAATAGGAATATTGAGTATATGCTTAATGAATTAATTCTTAAGATGCTCATTAATTTGATGCTTGAAATCTTCATGCTCATTGATTTGAATTGAGACATTAATTTGAAATGAGTATATAAAATATGTGTAATGAACAAAATATGTGCAATAAACTAAAGACTAATTGAGAATATTTATGAAGTGTGCATTCATGTGTTTGATCTAGTACTTCATGATACATATTGGCAAAATGCATTGAAATACATTATTTATTTTGATTGCACATATACTCAAAGTTTTATCATCATAAAAAAGGAGGAGATTTTTGACCCTATGATTGATTTTGATGATCAATAAATATTAAGTAAAAATATTACTAATCATGTATTTCAAGATTGAATATAGGATTTCTTAAATGCTCACACTGAAGAAATTATTTTTGAAAAAAATACTCTCAAGATGTCAAGCCAAAGTACTTAAAAGAAGAAGGTTTCTTAAATTTAGATCACTCATCATAAAAAATTGAAAGAGAAAAAAATAAATATCATTTGGAAGATTTAGGATTAAGAAATTCAAGTTTGGAAGGTCAAATAATAAAGAAAAATGAAGTTGAAAAGTTTAAAGCTGACTTGCCCAAGAATAGAGCAAGTTATAGAATGAAATAAGATTGATACTTTGATTTAGTATGCAGCCAAGCCAACTCTATTTTGATCTGAGCCAGCACTCTCAGGATAGCAGAAAAAATATTTTTCTATTCTACTGTTCGAGCTAGCTTGATTTGGATCTGAGCCAGCTCTCTTAGGGTGACAAAAAACTAATTTTTTCTATTCTACAGTTCAAGCTAGCTCTAGACTGAATCGAGCCAGCTCTAAGCCAAATCCAAGCCAGCTCGATAGAGTTTGATGGTCTTTAATGGCTAGTTTCTATAACCTTTCCAGCGACTATTTTTTTTTGTCTCCAACGGCTATTTCAGAGCTTTCAATGGCTAGAACTCACTCTCCAATCATCTCCAAGGGTATTTAAAGATGGAGAATCAATTTGAAAGCAAGATTAATTAGGATTAAGAGAGAAATTATTTTTAGATTTAAGTGAGCTCCATTGCACATCAAAAGAAGAGAGAAAAGAGAAAAATCAAGTAGTAAAATAGAGAACTTTCAAGAGATATCTTCTCCAATATCTAGCACAACCTCTCAAGCATCATTTGAAGAGAAGTGAAGCATCAAAAAAGCAATCCTTTAGCTTCTTCTTCAAAATTTAAAGAGTTTAAACTCTATTTTCATTTTGAGCTGAAACTTTTATTCTTGTATTTTTGTTTTTTTTATAAATTTTTTTGGAGGAAAGAAATTTGGAGATTAGGCTTATCCAAGCCAAAAATTAGACCTTATAGGTTTTGGTAGGTGAGCCGAAAAAATCAATTGGGTTATTAATGAATCCGAAAAACTAACGGTGTAAGATTTTGGTTGGTGCTCTTGAGAAAATCAACTGGGTTTGTTTGTGAGCCTAGAAAAATAAACACACTATAATCAAGGATAGATTATAGTAAAATTTTCAAGAAAAGCTTGGAAAGTTGACGTAGGAGCGGATTGCTCCGAACCAATATAAATCTCTTTGTCTTTATGGTGTGATTGCTTGGTTGACTTTCTTGCTTTGCTTATTTATTTTACATACTTGCATTATCTCATTGTTAATTCCGCTGCTACACATTGTATATTCACCATAAATATTCTAGTTAGTTTAATTTGGAGCACATACTTATTTAGAGATTTTAAATTTGACTAAAATTTTATAAGAACCCAATTCACCCCCACTCTTGGGTTGCTACCTCTGAGCAACATGAAGAACTACTTTGATGGGATGATCAATGAGAAGGATGACCATATGCCCTTGAAAATAAGGTCAGAGATTCTTGGCTGCAATCAACAAGGCATAAATTAGCTTTTTCAATTTTGTATATCTTGTTTTTGCATCCCTCAGAACTTGGCTTATATAGTAGATCAGCTTCTAAATTTTTGCCTCTTCCTTGATTAGGATAGCTCCAATGGCAACAAAAGACATGGCTAAGTACAAGATTAATTCTTCATCAAGTTCAGGCTTGGCAAGGAGAGAAGATGAGCTCAGATAGTTCTTCAATTCTTCAAAGACTTGTTGATATTTAGGAGTCCAGCAAAAGTTCTTTGGCTACTTGAGCGCCTGGAAGAAGGGCATGCAATGTTCAGCCGACCTTAAGATGAAGCAATTTAGAGCTGCAACTTTTTTTGTTAGGCATTGAACTTCTTTTATTATTTTTGATGCAGTTATTTCTTCGATGGCTCTAATCTTCTTAGAATTTGCTTTGATGCCAGGCCTTGACACTATGAACCCTAGAAACTTTTTTGAAAGTACTCTGAAAGCACATTTGATTGGATTCAGCTTCATCTTGTACCTCTGGAGGGTATTGAAGGTCTCTTCTAGGTTAGCAATATGATTTGATGAAGATCAACTTTTAACAAGCATGTCATCTACATAGACCTCCATATTATGGTCTATCTACTCTTTGAAGATCTTATTTATCAAGCGCTAGTACATCGCACTTGCATTTTTAAGTCCGAAGGGTATAATTTTATAATAATAAAGACCATAGTCAATAATAAAAGCAGTTTTCTTCTCATCTTCTGGTACCATCCAGATTTGGTTATAGCTCGAGAAGGCATCCATGAAGGTGAGAAGCTCATGGCTTGAGGTCGCATCCATCAATTGATCAATCATAGATAGGAGGTAGCTGTCTTTTGGATAGGCCTTGCTCAGATCTATGAAGTCTATACACATCCTTCACTTATCGTTCGCCTTCTTGATAAGGATCATGTTTGCAATCCAGTCCGAGTAGGATACCTTTCAAATGAACTGGGCTTTGAGGAGCTTGTCTACTTCATCTATGATGGCCTTCTATTGCTCTAGTGTGAAGCTGCACTTCTTTTGTTTTATTGGTCAATGTTTGAGATCTGCGTCTAGGTGATGTTCCATCATCTCTGCATCAATCCCACGCATATCTGCAGGTACCCAGGTGAAGACATCGGCATTCCTCTACAAGAAGGCAATGAGATATTTTTTGACTTCTTCAAGTTGGAGCCAATTTGAATAGTATGATCTTCGTTTCCATCATTTAGTGAAATCGTGACAAGGTCGCCAATAGGTTCCCCCTGCTTCTCAGTCAAGTCATCACGAGCATGGAGTCCACCTACTAGATGGGGCACTATTTGCTTTTATTTTTATAGGGCAATGATGTAGTAGTGTCACATCAAAGCCTAATCTCCTCTGACCTCTCCGATCCCATATCCTATCGGAAACTTCATTTTCAAATAGTAAGTTGAAACTATTGCCCAAAGTGCATTCAAGCCAGATCGGTCAAGAATTACGTTGTAGCTAGAGGGTGCCTTTACTACTAAAAAATCAACTTAAGCCTTGGACTATTTTGGATACCGACCTACCATAACAGATAAGGTAATTATTTTCTCCACCGGCACAGCATTGCTGATGAACCCCACAAACGGAGAGCTCATTTGTCCTATTCGACTGTCAGGTATAGATATTTTAGAGAATACATCATACAATAAAACATTAGTAAAGCTTCCTTTATAAATCAAAATATAGCGTATATCGTAATCAGCAATATTTAAAGTTACTAGAACTATATCATTGTGTAAAAATTGAACCTCCTGTGCATCTTCTTTAATAAAAGCAATAGGCTCCTTAATCCTCTGCCTCTTCGCTAGCTCTATAGATCTGCTAGTTTCTCCCTGCCGATGTCCTCCAACAATGGTATTGATGATTCTAACTGAGGATCGATCTTCTTGTGGCTCATCCCTCTGGGATGGTTTAGGCTGTGGCAGAGCTCTTAGTCGATCCTCCCTCCTTTTCGGTCGACATCTCAAAAAGCATTCCAGCTGACCTCGTCTAATGAGCTCCTTGATTTCATCTTGGAGTTGGATGCATTCTTTAATATCATGACCGTGGTCATGATGATAGAGGTAGTACTTTTTGGGATTGCTCTTAGCTGGATGAGACCACATCTTTTTCAGCTTCAGCAATTGCTTTCTGATCTCCATCAGCACTTGGATCTTTGGAGCATTCAAGGGAGCATAGTTGTGAAATCTTATAGGAGGAGAGTTTCACCATGCCCTCTAATCCATGCTTCTTGGTCAACATGCCCGAGGTGGAGTTCGAGTTTGAACATGCATTTTGATAAAATAATCAGAATGTATGGTTTCATTAAGAATGGAGAGAAACCTTACATATACAAATAGGCTAATGGTTCCATGGTTGTATTTCTTGTGTTGTATGTAGATGACATTCTCTTAATCGAGAATGATATTCCTACATTACAAGAGATAAAGGTTAGCCTATCGTCATAATTCTCCATAAAGGACTTGGGAGAAGTATCATATATCCTAGGGATGAAGATCTATAGAGATAGATCTAAGAGGTTGCTGGGGTTGTTCCAGTCTACGTACATTGATACTATACTGAAGTAGTTCAACATGGAGAATTCCAAACAGGACTATCTTCTAATAGGCTATGAAATTATTCTCTCGAAGAGGGATTGTCCGACAACATCTCAAGAGAGAGAGCATATGAGTAGAATATTAGGATATCAACTTGCTCTGATATCGATTGTTGTAGAGTCTACTCAGGACACCACCATCTCAAGATCTTCTTGATACCACTTATATTGTACTCAATCACATGTGGATACCGCAAAAGAAAAAAAGAAGAATAAAAGATAAGAGATAGCGTACAATCAAATAGGTGGATTAGACCAAGATTTACCTCTATGAGATGTACAAATTTCACTATAAGAAAAAAAATCAAATAAATACAAAAGAAAATTATCACTTAATCCTTATACAAGAGTCACTTAATAAGAAATCCCAAAACCCTTAAAAAAACTCTCTAAAATCTCTCGAGAAGCCTCTCAATACCACCAAGACATCACCAGCTCTCCGATGCAATAAATGGTTCATCAATCAAAGTTATATAAAATCTAAAAATCCAAAAATAGTATTTCAATAGGAAACCCAGTCCCAAACATATTCAAGATCAGTTTCTGATCATCCAATTGTGACTGGCTCGCTCCTGGGCCATCGTATCATGTAAAAATAGTCTTGATCATGTCTGGATCTAATCTAGACCACCCGATCATGACTAACCTGCTTCTGAGCCATTGGATCACGATGCAGTCTATAAAAAAACACGTGAGCCATGAGAAACTAAGCTGGAAACACACATTGGTCCATGTGGACCATGCGAACCACATGGAAAATGACCTGCCGATCCACAGCTCCCATGTGGACCATATGAAGGGAAATCCTGATTTCCCGGTCCAGGTTCGTCCAGATCTGATTAGATCAAGAGATATATTTCAAAAATTTTCTCTTGACCTTAATCAGATCTTGATATGTTTCAGATCTGATTCTTATTATTTTAATAAATAAAATAAAAGAAGATAAATTAAATCAAATTCAATTTACCTGATTTGGGTAATCCTATTACCCTGTAGATGATCCTGATTGCAGCGGAAGGTTCTGGATCTTAGCCACGCAAGCGCCTGGCCTCTACCGGTATCCACTTGGGTTGGATCTGGAGATCCTCTTCTTCTCTATCACTCCTCTAAAAATCAGATCTGGATCTGATCTGGAGGATCTTCAAAACTCTTTTGAAGATCTGCAGTCGTCCTTTTGCAGCAGCGCAGCCTTCTTGCTTTTGATCGCCTTTCCTTGATCTGAATCGCACCAAACTAAATCCAAAACCCTTTTGGACGTGGAGAGCAAGGGGAGAAGAGAGTATGGCATGGAGAAGGAGGGGAGAGGCAGCCTTGGATGGGAAATCTCTATTGAATTCACTTTTCTTAGAATTAGGGTTGGGCGCAGGGTCTTATTTATAGACCTCTTGTGATCCAACTCCTCTTCCTCTCAACCAATCACAACCCTTTGTGAAATCAGATCTAAATCTGATTGGTTGGAATAGAGACCCCTGGATTCCTCCTTAGAGGGCGCCTAAGACCAGTCAAACTGGATTCTTAGTAGAACTCTGAATTGGAATCCAAAAGGGAGATGGAGTCCTTGTCCAACAAGGACTCCTAGGCGCCTCCTACTTGGGCTCACGCCACCCTTGGCGTGCGCCCTTCTCCTTGCCAGGTTCTGGCAGGGGGACAAGGCCCCCACCAGCTCTCCAATAGGTGCATGACATGTGGTCAAAAGTCAAAGGGTCAATGGTCAACGTTTGACCAGTCAAAGGTAGACTTTTGACCAAAGTCAAAGAACAAGAAATGGCAGGTGACCAAAAATGGCAGGTAATGTCTTACAAATAAGACAACCTATTCTGACTTGGACAACCTCCAGTCAGACCATATGAAGGCCTCTGATTGAGCACAAACTCCTTTGGCTCAGTCAGGACAACTTATTTATGATAGTAAAAGAAGAACGTTAGGTTCAATCGAGTGCTAGCACGATTTCCTTGAACCTAATTGAATCTCATTCAGATCAATTGAACTAGATCAGTTCAATTGATGATCACCAGATTCAAACCCTTGTTTGTGTGACCCAGTTAGGTTCAGTTCTGTATGGTAATGGGATATGTCATGATCTCTATCATAGACATCATCGAAACTCCTTTCGATGGATCAGAACTCTTCTGATTCGAACAGCTAGATGATCGATCATCTAAATCATTCTAATTGCTCCCAAAATCCACCAGTGACACCTAGCAGTATATGGTGGCAACCCATCAGAGCTGAATGCGAACCTCTTGGTGCAGCTACCTGTGTGATTAAGTTCTTCTATCTTGAGCCCCGATCAGATTAGGGTTAAGGTGAACTCGTCAAACCCTAGTCTCTGTCATATGATGTAATCATTCGATTCGAGTCCAATGTGAAAATCTAAATAGAAACTCTTTCTATTATTTCACTCTGCCATGGCCATGGGCTTTCTGGACTTGATTCTCATGATCATCATAGGGCTACTCCTCTACCACCGAGGTAGATAGATTCCCATCTTGATGCAATCCAGTTCCTACAATGAACATGTCTATAGCCAACATACACCTCAGGGTTCCATATGGCTAGGAGACCGAGTAATGGTGTAGTCAAACTATAACACCCTCAAGGTGAACTGCCGATGCATCTCAGGTCAAAGAACCAGACACACTACTGCAGCATCGAGTCAGTCATTGACGAGAAGGTAGACTTCCCTAATGACTACTCGAGGTGGTCACGCTCAGTGCCCTCGTTCTCTAACGAGTACCTGTACTCTCGCTCCGGTGTCTCCACACCGTAGACTCAAGACTCATCTACTAAAGAGAAGCGATCGTACACCAACCTTCCGGATCAATCACCATCCTCGTGATGATCCTATGGTCGGGAGCTGTTTATGAGTTAATAATGATTATTCATGTCTTAAATTTTCAACTCTTGAAAATATGAATTATCATTACCATTAACTCAAAGGATGTATCACAGACACTAAATACACATATGTGATAGAAAATAACCCATTTCATTAATTATAGTCAAAATTATAATTTTGCCCCTAGAAGTGTATTACAAGTGTCAGCCAATTCTGGCTTCTAGGGCACATATATCTAACAATCTCCCACTTGTCCTAAAGCCAATTGGCTACAAGTCTAAGTCCCATCTTCTCAAGGTGGGCTTCGATCTTCTGCTGGCCCAACGGCTTTGTAAGTGGGTCTGCCACATTATCTGCGGAGTTGACTCTCTTGACCTCAACGTAACCTTTCTCAAGGTAATCGCGGATGAGATGGTATCACCATTTGCTTGGAACTCTTCCAGCACAAACAGTCTGCCAGATGTCGACTTTCGATCATCTATATCGGACATGAAGTCCGAGTCTGTGTATCCCTGGACTTGGAGTTCTCCATTACCAAAGACCAACATCATATCCTTAGTTCTTCTCAAGTACTTAAGGATACATTTCACAGAAGTCCAGTGTTCTTCACCTGGATTTGACTGATATCTGCTTGTGACACTCACAGCATGGGCTATATCAGGTCGTGTACATAGCATGGCATACATGAGGCTCCCTATTGCAGAAGCATAAGGGATCTTGCTCATGCGTTCTATTTCCTCAGGTGTGCTGGGGCACATCTTCTTGGAAAGATGAATACCATGTCTGAAGGGTATTAATCCCCTCTTAGAGTTTTCCATACTAAACCTCTTTAGTACTTCCTCTATGTACATCTTCTGTGAAAGTCCTAGCATCCTATTCGGTCTATCCCTATAGACCTTAATTCCTAGAATAAAGGATGCTTCACCTAGGTCTTTCATGGAGAATTCCTTGGACAACCACATCTTGACTGATGTCAACATGGGAATATCATTCCCAATAAGGAGGATGTCATCCACGTACAATACGAGGAAGACAACAGCGCTCCCACTGACCCTTTTTGAAAACACATGGTTCCTCTTCATTTTTGATGAAACCAAACTTTTTGATCACATCATTGAAACGAGTGTTCCAGCTCCGAGATGCTTGCTTAAGTCCATATATGGACCTTTGCAGCTTGCAAACCTTGTGATCAGTATCACTGGATGTGAAACCTAGCGGCTGTTCCATATAGATATCTTCCTCAAGATATCCATTTAGGAATGCCGTTTTCACGTCCATTTGCCATATTTCATAATCGAAATAGGCTGCAACAGCAAGCAATGTGCGGATGGATTTTAGCATAGCTACCGGGGAAAAGGTATCCTGATAGTCAATGCCTTCACGTTGACTATAACCTTTTGCCACCAGTCTAGCCTTGAATGTCTCCACATTCCCATCTGCACCAATCTTTCTCTTGAAGATCCATTTACACCCAATAGGTACTATACCTTCTGGTGGATCTACCAAGGTCCAGACTTGGTTTGAGTGCATCGAGTCGAATCTTCTGACTTCATTGCCTCAAGCCATTTCTCGGAGTCGATATCTGATATCGCCTCGTTGTAGGTTTTGGGATCATCACCATGAGCACCATTACCTATGAGGAACATTTCCTCTACATCCTCTGAAATAATACCTAAGTATCTTTCAGGGGGACGGGAAAACTCTTTCCGATCTACGAGGTGGAGGAGGTAGTGTTCTTATTGGCTCAACCTGATTTGGTTCCACTTGGTCCTTAGCTCGTTCTGCTTGTGAGACTTTCTCATCAAGCTTAATCTGCTTTCCAATGCCGCTATCTTGAATAAACTATTTTTCAAGAAATATGGCATGTCGACTCACAATCACATTGTGGTCTTCTGGAATGTAGAAATAGTATCCTAATGACTCTTTAGGATATCCTATGAATCGAGCTCTAAAGGACCTAAACTCTAACTTGTCCGCTTGTTGTCTTTTGACATGAGCCGGACAACCCCAAATTCTGAGATGACTCAGACTTGGTTTCTTACCGTGCCATATCTCATACTCATACGGTGTGGTAGGAACGGTTTTAGAGGGAACCCTATTCAGTAAATAGATTGAAGTTAATAATGAATGTCCCCAAAGAAAATCAGGGAGGTCTGTGAAGCTCATCATGGATCGAACCATATCCAATAGAGTCCGATTTCTCCGTTCTGAAACCCCGTTGAGTTGAGGTGTTCCTGGTGGAGTCCATTGAGAGACTATGCCATTTTCCTTAAGATAGTCTAGGAATTCCCGGCTAAGGTATTCACCTCCTCGATCTGATCGAAGAACCTTAATGGGTTTTTCCAGTTTGTTTTTCTACTTCATGTCTGAATTCTTTGAACTTTTCAAAGGCTTCAGACTTGTGTCTCATAAGATACACATACCCATACCTAGACAGATCATCGGTAAAGGTAATGAAGTAGACAAAATTGCCTCTAGCCGGCACATCAAATGGGCCGCACACATCAGTATGTACTAGGGCAAGGAGATCTGTGGCCCTCTCCCCATGTCCAACAAAAGGGAGTTTAGTCATTTTGCCTTGAAGACAAGATTCACAAGTTGGATATGACTCAAAAGTCAATGGACTCAATAGCCCATTTTTCTCCAATTTGTTAATCCTATCTTCTGCTATATGACCTAATCTCAGGTGCCATAGATATCTGTCGTTTGGACTATCCCTAGGTCGTTTGGCATTCACGTTTTGCTCGATAGTTAGCATCGAATAAATGAAAGCAATACCATCCTAAAGAAGGACACATTCCTTCTTGTTCTTCAGGGTGACCAGGTAAGTAGGGCAGTTCCGCTTCCAATGGCCGTCGCTGTTGCAATGGAAATACTTTCCTTTGCCATCGACCTTCTTCTCTTCGGTTCTGCCTTCTTCTTCTTTGATCCTTCTACCTTTTGCTTTTTCACAGACTTCTTTTTCTTTCCATAAGACTTTCTTTTGGAAGAAGTCCGTTCCATAGCAAGAACTGAGCCTTTAGAACCTTTCATAGAAAGCTCAGCGGTAACCAGCATATTCATCAACTCGGCCAAGGAATTTTGAAGTTTATGCATGTGGTAATTCATGATGAATTGCCCATATGCATCAGTCAAGGATTGCAGAATAATATCGTTCTGCAGAGTCCAAGTCCAACTTCACACCGAGCTTCTCAAGCTCTTCCATGTCCTTGATCATTGTCAGACAGTGATCTTGGACTGACTGCCCATCACGCATCTTAGCCTTAAAAAGTCATTTCGTGACTTGATATTTGGCTGCGCGACTCTGTTCACCAAACATCTCCTGCAGGTGAGCCAACATTTGGCGAGCAGTCCCGATATCTTCATGTTGGCGCTGGAGCTCATCAGACATCGAGCCCAACATGTAGTATCTGGCCTTATTGTCTTCGTCAATCCATTTTTCCAGAGACGCTCTCTCTGTTCAGTGGATGGACGAGCTGGTAAGGTGGGAGGGTCCTGGTCCAAAACATGTGTTAACTTCTCTGAACCCAAAACAATTTTGTAGTTCCTGAGCCAATCTTTATAATTGGGTCCAGTCAGTCTATGTGTGTCTAGGATACGTGCCAGTGGGTTGGACGCAGACATTTTCCTGTAGAGAGTCAAAGATTCTAGTTAGATACTGTAATTTTGACTTGACCAATTTGTTTAGGGATTTTATTTTTAAACAAATTAGCTCCCACTATTTTCTCGGATCCCTACACTCCCTCTGTAGAGATGCGAAAAATCTCCGCGATTGATGATTTCTAGTGGGTGGTGCGGTCTCACCAACTGACTCATCACCTCACCTAACAGTTATTGGTGATGGGTTAGCCAATGAGTGAACAACTCTTGTTCAATGATTCTCTAATCATGGTGCACCCAAACTTGGTCTCTAATTCATGAATCTCACCGTATCCGGAATATTGATCCACTCCTTAGTTAAGTCAGACCCACCATTTGCATAGACTGGGTTCCTAATTGGGTCTCTCACCGTATCCGGAATATTGAGCCCAACTCATCCTCCAGCCCATAGCATCCAATGCCTAATAGACATGGTTGCGTCTTCCCGGTGCAACTGAGCCACTGTATCCAGCCGAGAACAATCAACCCCGGGAAGGGCCCGCACGTCTACAATGGTGGAAGACCTCGGACTTAATCTTTTCTTAGGGAGAATTGATTCAGGTCTCATTAAACTAGACTTGGCTTAGTCATAACAATTATGACTAACCTAGTGGCATGGGTTAGCTCGGATTATTGACCACCTCAGATCAGAACTGTGTCAACAGATATGGCCAGGTAAGTGAGACCGGTGGAAGGAATATGCCGTTAACTCGCACAAGAACGCATTCAGGTCGAGTAGCTTCCAATTAAAAACCAGTCGGTCGTCTGTGCCAAACTTACCTTAGACACCAAATTGTTGAGTCAGAACCAATTGGGTTAGCCTACAATCCAGACTCTAACCTCTGAGCCTAATTAGGTCTTGCTTGATCGTGACTCGATCTTGACCCAGACTTAATCCTATTAGGCTGGTCAATTTAAGCATTGTTGATCCCATCTAACCAACTCTTGATTCGGTTTGATCAACCGCTTAGACCTAATTGAGCTACCCAAGCCCGAACCCAGTATTATGAATATGTCTTAGATCTGAAATTCTCAATTTTAGACCTAATTAATATTCCATAAACTTAATTCTTAATTAAGTTGGGTTCATAAACAAAATATGCACAATAAATCCTAGGGTTTCAGGATCTAGGGTTTTGCAGAAAGTAAGTTTTGGGTTTCTGATTAAGGACGAACACGCAGCACCCCTACACGTCATAAGAACACCCCATCGAATGGGAAGAGAGAGGGCCTTTAAACCCTTCTTCGTTCTTATGACCGGACGGCCAAGAGGAACGCCTTAATCAGGAACATGTCAATACTACAAAACAGTATCAGATCTATATCATATATCTCATATACAAATTTAGATCTAATCATGGCATATTTTGCATACATCTCATGTATCATAATCATGCATGTTTTCAGATCTAAATTATCTCATAATAATCTAAAAAATTAGATTTAAATTGATCTAATCAAAATAAATTCTAATCTAGACAATTATGTAGAACTATTCTACAACTAGTCTAGACATGCATCTAATCATATCTCATATGATATTTAAAATTAAATAATTTTTATTTGCTGTTTATCAGATGTTATTATAACACTTATAATATCAGAAAAATAGTAAATAAGAAGATCTAAAATATGATTTAATCAGATTAAATCAAAGACATGCAAAACTATTCTATAGAACTATTCTATTCTAGAACTAGTCATGCATATCTTCATGTTCTTAGATCCAAATCATTTAATTTTAATTTTTTCTGATTTCAGATCTGATCACATCTCATGTGACATCTAAAATCACTTATTTTTAATTAAAATAAAATTAAAATCAGATCTAAACAATTTTAGAACCATGGCTCTGATACCAGTTGAAGGAAAAATCCTGATTTCCCGGTCCAGGTTCGTCCAGATCTGATTAGATCAAGAGATATATTTCAAAAATTTTTCTCTTGATCTTAATCAGATCTTGATATGTTTCAGATCTGATTCTTATTATTTTAATAAATAAAATAAAATAAGATAAATTAAATCAAATTTAATTTACCTGATTTGGGTAATCCTATTACCCTGTAGATGATCCTGATTGCAGCGGAAGGTTCTGGATCTTAGCCACGCAAGCGCCTGGCCTCTACCGGTATCCACTCGGGTTGGATCTGGAGATCCTCTTCTTCTCTATCACACCTCCAAAAATCAGATCTGGATCTGATCTGGAGGATCTTCAAAACTCTTTTGAAGATCTGCAGTCGTCCTTTTGCAGCAGCGCAGCCTTCTTGCTTTTGATCGCCTTTCCTTGATCTGAATCGCACCAACCTAAGTCCAAAACTCCTTTTGGACGTGGAGAGCAAGGGGAGAAGAGAGTATGGCATGGAGAAGGAGGGGAGAGGCAGCCTTGGGGCATGTGGGAAATTCTCTATTGAATTCACTTTTGACTTAGAATTAGGGTTGGGCGCAGGGTCTTATTTATAGACCTCTTGTGATCCAACTCCTCTTCCTCTCCAACCAATCACAACCCTTTGTGAAATCAGATCTAAATCTGATTGGTTGGAATAGAGACCCCTGGATTCCTCCTTAGAGGGCGCCTAAGACCAGTCAAACTGGATTCTTAGTAGAACTCTGAATTGGAATCCAAAAGGGAGGTGGAGTCCTTGTCCAACAAGGACTCCTAGGCGCCTCCTACTTGGGCTCACGCCACCCTTGGCGTGCGCCCTTCTCCTTGCCAGGTTCTGGCAGGGGGACAAGGCCCCCACCAGCTCTCCAATAGGTGCATGACATGTGGTCAAAAGTCAAAGGGTCAATGGTCAACGTTTGACCAGTCAAAGGTAGACTTTTGACCAAAGTCAAAGAACAAGAAATGGCAGGTGACCAAAAATGGCAGGTAATGTCTTACAAAATAAGACAACCTATTTCTGACTTGGACAACCTCCAGTCAGACCATATGAAGGCCTCTGATTGAGCACAAACTCCTTTGGCTCAGTCAGGACAACTTATTTATGATAGTAAAAGAAGAACGTTAGGTTCAATCGAGTGCTAGCACGATTTCCTTGAACCTAATTGAATCTCATTCAGATCAATTGAACTAGATCAGTTCAATTGATGATCACCAGATTCAAACCCTTGTTTGTGTGACCCAGTTAGGTTCAGTTCTGTATGGTAATGGGATATGTCATGATCTCTATCATCGACATCATCGAAACTCCTTTCGATGGATCAGAACTCTTCTGATTCGAACAGCTAGAATGATCGATCATCTAAATCATTCTAATTGCTCCCAAAATCCACCAGTGACACCTAGCAGTATATGGTGGCAACCCATCAGAGCTGAATGCGAACCTCTTGGTGCAGCTACCTGTGTGATTAAGTTCTTCTATCTTGAGCCCCGATCAGATTAGGGTTAAGGTGAACTCGTCAAACCCTAGTCTCTGTCATATGATGTAATCATTCGATTCGAGTCCAATGTGAAAATCTAAATAGAAACTCTTTCTATTATTTCACTCTGCCATGGCCATGGGCTTCTGGACTTGATTCTCATGATCATCATAGGGCTACTCCTCTACCACCGAGGTAGATAGATTCCATCTTGATGCAATCCAGTTCCTACAATGAACATGCTATAGCCAACATACACCTCAGGGTTCCATATGGCTAGGAGACCGAGTAATGGTGTAGTCAAACTATAACACCCTCAAGGTGAACTGCCGATGCATCTCAGGTCAAAGAACCAGACACACTACTGCAGCATCGAGTCAGTCATTGACGAGAAGGTAGACTTCCTAATGACTACTCGAGGTGGTCACGCTCAGTGCCCTCGTTCTCTAACGAGTACCTGTACTCTCGCTCCGGTGTCTCCACACCGTAGACTCAAGACTCATCTACTAAAGAGAAGCGATCGTACACCAACCTTCCGGATCAATCACCATCCTCGTGATGATCCTATGGTCGGGAGCTGTTTATGAGTTAATAATGATTATTCATGTCTTAAATTTTCAACTCTTGAAAATATGAATTATCATTACCATTAACTCAAAGGATGTATCACAGACACTAAATACACATGTGTGATAGAAAATAACCCATTTCATTAATTATAGTCAAAATTACAATTTTGCCCCTAGAAGTGTATTACAAGTGTCAGCCAATTCTGGCTTCTAGGGCACATATATCTAACACCATAAGCCTCCATAAGCCTCACTTGGCATTGGGCCCATGCGCACATGCACACCACATGTTGCCCATGTCACTACTAACTTGCACCAGCCTATAAGCCCCTCCGACAACCCATGGGCCATCCCATCCTCTTCGATGCTCTCTTATGCATATTTCCTCCATCTAGACATTGTTGATTAGGCTATTCTTGATGTTGTTGGATTCCATTCATCTTCCTGGACCTCATTCTGGGCTTATCGTAGATCGAATCTCAAAGCATTTTTCTTAATAATCTTCATCTCAACTTGATATTCAGCCTCCATCTATCTTTGAGAGCCTATGATCTATCTCGTTCTCATGCCCTGGGGCATGCCTACTGTCTTATGGATAGATAAACATGGAAGTTGAGTTAGACCGCTCGATCCCACCTCCATCATGGATTGTATCTACTCTAACTAAGAACCTACTCGAAGAAGTCTCCTACGATAATAGAAATTTCACTCTACAACGTCACCTCTCATCCTTCTGAGTCTAGCATCTCATGCTCGATCCACCTCCACCTCGTATTGGACTTCCTCTCGCTCTTGAAGCTCTATCTTGCATTGGTCTTCCTATCAAAAAGTAATGTCCTCTCATTTTCTTCTTTTCCTCCAATATCATCCTATCACCACCATAAACGACCTTCAGGATTCCATCACCAGCTACCAACCTATAGTCATTTGAATCCAGTCTACTCAGTGAGATAAGATTCCATCTAAAATTGGATATATATCGAACCTCCCTCAATCTCCTCACTGCATCATCATGTGTCCTCCAACTGATCATTCCAACACCTCGGATCCTACAGCTCGATCCATCTGATAAATGAACAATGCCCTCATTACTCTCTAGGAAGTCAAACTGCTCCTCTCTATAACAAATATGATAGATGTATGTGTTGGAAAATATGTCCTAAATCCAATCATCTAAGTGGTAGATGATTAGAATTAGTATATGAATTATCTAATAATAATAGTTATTTAGCTATTTCATCATAAAAGTTCTATCTTTCTTAAATAAACTCCTAAATTATGATAAAGTTTTTAGAACCATGATCAATCGATAAAGGAGGATTTATCGGATGGTTTTTAAATTATTCACGATCAAATGATAAGTTATTAATAAGGATGATAACTTATCGAGTATAGATCGCTGTATGCCATATGAGTTGGTTGTCCTTATAACCAAGTGATGTGGAGATACTGGTATGGCATCCAGATAAAATATAGGAGTATATTTACATTAAACGTGATTAATGTAGCACTCTACTATCAAGAGTAGCTAGCTAAGATCAATGGATATGTGTCCCTCTGACCTGAGATCACCATGATGATTTGCAAGCAACTAACTGTACTTTAGTGTCGGACTGTCTGTATTTCTAATATAGATTTAAAATATTATTGAAAAAGTTAAGTACTTGTAGAGTCAGTGTGTGAGTCAAGATGAGATTGACCACTTCTGATTAACTTCAGAAAGAGAATGACTCATTGTATTTCAATTTAGCAAAATCTAGGCCTAGATAATCCTCGTAAAGAGTCACGAAATTTGCAAAAGTTTAAGACATAATAGAGATGACTTGTTTGAGTGTTGATAGCATACTCGAAGTCATCTTGAGCATTATTGATCAAAGAGATGAATTATACAGTAACCATAGGCCAGGGTTCTAAGAATATTGCTTTACACACATTCGACCTATCCGGACGTCGGAAACCATTGCTAGATGGTTACTTCGATTGGTATAGAAATTAGTTCCTATGCTATCGGCTTAGGTTCGAACCTATGGGGTCACATACATTAAAGGTTATAACCAGATTAGATAGTTAATTGATGATTGAGAATCGTTTTTAGGTCAAACTATCAATACGATTGATGTGTGACCTAATGCAAGTATTGTAGGAGGATAGATTAGCAATTGGATTGCTAATTGACTAAATTTGATTGAGCAATTGGGCTGAGATCAAGTCTAATTGAATTAGATTCAATTAGAATTAGTTTAGACTTAATTAGATTAAGTTAGTTGGTTTATTGGATAAGCCAATTGCAAGAAAAATATAATTTCTAGTTGGATTAGAATTTGAGTGCACCTAATTTCTAATTGAGTTAGAATTTAAATCAGATTTAAATATGATTTAAACCTAACTTAATTGGTTTTCTAGTTGGACTAGGATCACCTATAATTAGGCTTACACTAATCATATTTTAATTGGGTTAAAAATTGGTTTGACCTAGTCAATACATGAGAATCCTAGTTAGACTAGGATTTCTTATTTCCTTGTGAAAATAATCTCCATGCCTACTTATTTTTATTTTCAGATATTTTCTATTATTTTCATGCCTAAGATTGATTTTTCATGCCCCATATCCTGGTTAATTTTGATACAAATTTGACTTGGTCTTATTTGGAAGTTAGTTTGAATAAGTTAAACTAAATTAGAGTTTTAATTTGTTAAAACTCTCCTCCTCTCTCTATGGAAATAAACCCATGCCCACCCTTGTTTTTGTCACCCTTTCTCTTCTTCCTTTTGTGTGGGGAATAGAGGTATCTCATGCCAATTTTTTAGGGGGAGGCATCCAAGAGTTGGACTTCCCCTAAATTTTCTCCTTTGTGTCCTTATTTGACTAGATTTTGACCTAGTCTTCCATAGGAAGTGGGGATGCCTCCTTCTAAGTTTTTGGGCATCAAATACCTCAAGTTTTTCAATGGCAAAAGGAGAGGAAAATGGGAGGAGGCATGGGGGGTTTTGGGCACCTACATCCTTGGAGAAAAAGTCTTCATTAAGACATAAAAGGTTCATGCCTTGATGAAGACAAAGGTAAGAAAGAAAGTCTTCTCATAAAGATTTTCTTTCAAGGATTACTTTCTCATTTATTCTTTATGATTTTTATATCATAAAAATTTGAGAGAGAGAGAGAGAGAGAGAGGAAGATGGCATGGGGATCTATGCTCCAAGGTATTTAGGCAGGATAATCAATTTTGGACATGATCTGATCATATCCTGATGAGAAGAAGAAGAAGAAGAGAAGAAGGTCTTTTCTTAGGATTTCTTTGAAAACCATTCTTCTCCATATTATGTGAGATTTTTCTATGAGAAAATCAGCAAGTGTATTGATAAGTACCGTAAATTTACCAATAAAAGTATTAATTTATCAATTAATTTATATTAATTTTTAAGAATTAATGATCAATTTATATATATTTTTAAAAAAATTATATTTTTATTAAATAAAAAATAATAAAAAATAAAAAATAAAATTTTATAATTAATGAAAAAAGTTTATTTTTTTATCATAATAAAATAAGTTTTGCACAAAATAGAGCTAAAATGAAGAAGATATGAATTTCTAAAGAAATAAAATAAATAAAAATTAAATGAAAAATAACATACGGCTCAGTCGGCTCAAGCTGCCATACCATATTAGCCAGCACGTTCAAACGCATTGAGCCAAGCCAACAACGCTAGTCGACTTAGCCATGAATGTCGTCAGCCAGTCCATGATCCAAGCGTAGATCGTCAGCTCAGCAGAAACTGACGAATCATGGAGCGACACGTGGTGGACCTAGACCCTTAAAGGATTTACAGAAAATCTATCATGGCTCACAGGGCATTTTGAACTTTTCACTCGATGATAGAAGGTGCTGATTCATTATGGTGTACGGTGCAGCCGATCCATGCGGTCCATGGGAACAGTAATTGCGCGATCAGATGGCTATAGTAGCTTGCGGTCAAGATCGGATGGTGGAGGTTTAAAGCCAAATTTGATTCAAAATCAGCTTCACACGGATCACCATCCAACGGCAACACTCGATCCAAGGGATGATTCAATGGCGAAGAGAGCTCCCAGCGGTGATCAGGACTCCCAACATGTGATCAGCGGCTAGATTTTCTCCATCAACGTACGATCGATGACTAGAATTTAATCTGACCTAATCTGGATTGATACACATCCAATTTTGATGATTTTTAGTCCGTTGGATTCCTATTGAATGGCTAGATTTTATCAGACTTCAACAGAATTCATTCATGACTCTTTTAATCCAATTTTCATTCAGATTTTTCCATATTTTGATGATCAAAGACCTCCTTAGTCCCACATTGCCTGTAGAAAAAGTCTCTAGCCTTCCAACACCTATAAATAAGACCCCAAGCCTCCAAAATTAAGAATCTTCAGTCAAGGTGAAGCTTTGGTATAAGGTGAAGTCAGGCTTTAAATTAGAGGCTACTTCAAAGCAATGGATGCTAAGAAGAAGAGCTGGGCCAATGCCGATCCAAGATCAGAGATTCAGCCTATTTTATTTTTTTTTTCTTTTTTATGTATTTAAATTATGAACTTTTTAATTAATGCAATATTTATTTTCATGTTCTTTAATTTCATGCTCTTTATTTTTGTTGTAATTTAATTTCTATACTTTAATTATTACTTTTTATTTTATTATAAGTAGATGCTAAGATCTAACTAGTAGATCTTAGTACCAAGTTTAAATTTCTACACCTTTTAATTTTTGCCTTTTATTTTTTGACTTCACTTTTGATTTTAAAACTCTTTTCAAATCTTTTTCTTTAAAAAAATCAAAGATTTCAAAACTAAAATACTACCTTTTCTATGGATTCGATCCGACTCACTGCTAGCTACATATTTTAATTATTTTAAGAAGTTAGATTAAACTGATAAACATGGTGTCTTAATGATAATATTGCGATCTTATCAAGTTTTTGGCATCGTTGTTAGAAAAGAATTAGATGCTACTTTTTTTTGTTGATTTCTTTGATTTTTTTATAAATTAATTATTAATAAAATTTTATTTTTTTTAAATTTTCTATAAATATTGCTTACTAACTTTTCTTCTTTATTTTGTAGAAAAAAATAAAAAAAATAAAAAGATTAGGATAAGAAGGAAGCTTCTAATCTCGCTTGGTGAGATTAATCCTAACCCTAGTCCTCTTTTTTATTTATTTATTTATTTATTTTATTTTTAAATTAATTTAAAAAAATATCCATTTAAACCTAATTAAAAGCTACATGATAAGATTAGGAACCCTAACTATTTAGAGCATGCATCATATCAGTTTTATTTTTATTTTTATTTTTTTGGTGATTGCCGGAGGTAAGGTAAGCCTTTCAGAATTCAATTAGTTGCATGCATCTAATTTAAATTGCATAGAATCCTTTAATTAAATTTTTTTATGCATATTCATATTAAACCAAATTAAGGGTACAATTCAATTAAATAAGATAAGGTGGGAATTTAATCATCCTTTTTTGGCCCATAAATAATCAACCAGCATCCTGCATTGACCTAAGCCTTTAATTTTAAAATTAATTAGACATCAACCCTAGGAGCTCGAGCTCAATAGGACAAGGAACCCTAAGAGTTGAATCAGATTAGGGTTAGTCAATTTTATTAGTGTCTAGAAAAGTGGTTCAGGGATAATTGGGTCCGAAGGAAGGTGGTTTCTAATTGATTCCATTAGCTTACCTGACCAAGTACAATTGGTGTTTAAGACAAGCAACGAGGGAACTTCCACCGACCTTATACTTACTTGGCCAATTGATTGGTTGATCCTACACTTAGAGTGCTCAAAGGCTGACTTGGAATAGTTAGGAGCTGTCTAGGTTTAGGCTGATCTTAGGTTAGGATTAATTTATTTGAAACTTGTTTGAAAATAAAAATTTTTACTTTAGATATTTTCATTCTCTATTGCCCTGACATAAGGTTGCCCTGGCATAATGGAAAGTTATGTTGCATGGTTGTCCTAGGGTATGAAAAGATTGAATTAACTTAGAACTTTTTAAAAGAGAGTTTAAAAAAAATAAAATAAAAAAAATAGATTAAGGACATTGAGAATATAGTGAATTCTCCAACACACATGTGGAGAAGAATTTTAGGTCGACTAGTCAAAATGGATTTAGTTCTTATTTCAGATCCTACAACCTCAACATCCATAATGGATTTAGCAAATCAGCCTTAGCCTCAAACCCTTAAGGACTTATGTTATCTAGTTGGTTCCGTCCAACCCTCTTGCATCAGGTTGCCCTAACCCATAGCAAACAACTTTGAAATTAAACCTCAAATCATTAACATGCTTCCAAAATTCACGAGAATAGAGGATGCATATATATTCATTAGGAAATTTGAAGAGGTTTGTGCAACCATGAAGCTACAACAATTATCAGAGGACAAAATCAAACTAAGATTAAATAATTTTGTCCTTAAGGATAATGCCAAAAAGTGGCTCTATAGTCTTCCAAATCAATCTATCACGATCTGGGAGGACTTTGTGAGAATATTCTTAAAAAACTATTTTTCTCATCATAAAATAGCTAGAATTAAAAATAAAATAAACTAATTCTATCAACTAGCTAGTGAATCATTTTGGAAATACTTCGACCGATTCAAGAACCTCTTGACCCAATGCCCATACCATGGAATAGAAACTTGGAGGCTATGCCAAATAATTTATGAAGGGTTAGATTCAAATTCTCGAATAATGCTAGAGTCCATATGCCAGGGATAATTTATGTAAAAAGAACCAAATGAAACCTGGCAATTCTAGAAGACCTAGCCAAGAAAAGTTTACAATGGGAAACAACTAGAGAATTAGAAAAATCCACACCTTCAAGAGGTGGAATATACCAAATTTAAACCTCCCTAGCTGGAGAAGCCAAAATTGCAACTTTGACATGTAGGTTAGAGGCCTTAGAACTTCAGAAATCAATCAGTGTGAACCAAGTGTCTGCAACCATGTGCAACGGGTGCAATGCACCAGACCATGTCCTTGAGAAATGTCCCCTCCCAATGAACCAATTAAATAATGGATATGCACAATGAATGCCACATATCAAAGATCGTTGAATAATCCCTATGCACCCACTTATAACCCAGGTTGGAGGAATCATCCAAATTTTTTATGGTCACAAAAATCAAATGTAGGCGGTCCAAGTTTCAATCAGCAGAATCCAAGGCCTAATCCTATGATAAACATCCTGCCACCATCAAGCTTTAATATTAATGAAAAGAAACTTAGTTCTTTAGAGAAAAACCTAGAAGCCCTAGCCAAATCTAATGCTGACATCAATGCCATCTTAAGTAATTTCATGCAAACCACAGACCAAAATCTGAATTTAAATTCTCAGGCTATAGCCCGCTTGGAAATGCAAGTGAGTCAGCTAGCATCTACCATAAGTGAACGTGAATGAGGTAGGCTACCTAGCCAACTTGAGCCCAACCCAAGGAATCAAAATGATAGACCATCCCAAGGAAACTAGGTTAATCAAGTTAATGCTATTCATTCCTTAAGATCAGGAAAATAAGTAGATAATAAGGTAAATACACCTGACACTAAAGAAGACTTGAGTGCTGAGTCTGTTGAGCCATCCAATGAACAATCTATCTTACAAACTCAAGCTCTTAAAACTGATAGTGCATCAAACCAAATGCCCACAATCTCTAGAGCTCCTTTTCCAAATCGATTAAGGTCTAATAAATAATCAAAATATTTAGATAAAATGTTAGAGGTATTTAAGCAAGTTCAAGTAAATATTCCTCTACTAGACATGATCCAACAAGTTCCGACTTATGCCAAATTCTTAAAAGATCTTTGCACTAAGAAAAAGACTAATGTACCAAAGAGAGCTTTCTTAGCAGCAAGTGTGAGCTCATATTTGTTAAGTCATATGCCTATAAAGTATAAGAATCCAGGGTCTTCAATAATTTCATGTGTCATAGGAGAAACCCACATTGAGAAGGCATTACTTGATTTAGGGGCTAGTGTAAATATTTTGCCCTATTTAGTTTATGAGCAATTAGAATTGGAAAAGCTTCAGCCAACAGAGATCATATTATAATTAGTAGACCAATCTTTTAAGATCCCCAAGAGAATGGTAGAAAATGTTTTGATTAAGGTTGAAAATTTTATCTTTCCAGTTGATTTTGTCATTTTGGAGACTGAGCCAATATCAAATCCTAAGGGTCAAATCTCAATGATTTTAGGAAGATCATTTCTAGCTACTGCTAATGCTGAAATCAATTATCGAAATAAACTTATGAAACTGTCTTTTGGAAACATGACTATCGAGCTGAATATTTTCAATTTGGAATAGGAATCTACCAAGCATGCTATTGTGAGTATAGTCCAAGATGAAATTTATGAACCTATAAATATTAGCGATGAGAAAGTCAATCTCGAATCTAGTATCTGGCCAACCCATGAATATGAGAACCTAGATAAAATACTTGAAGATAATAAAAATGGCCAGAGATGGGAGCCTCCCACTGAACCACTCATAGAAATGACTAAACCATCACCTGAGTCATCAAAAGAAGAGGCATCCAAAGTAGAGTTGAAACCCCTCCCTGAGCACCTCAAGTATATATATTTACGTCCAAAGAAAATCTTGCTTATAATTATTGCATTAGACCTGAATCCTAACCAAGAGGAGAAATTATTAGCGATCTTAAGAGAAAATCGAGAAGCAATAGGCTGGACCATGGTAGACATTAAAGGAATAAGTCCTTCCATAGTTTAACATAGGATACACTTAGAGGAAGATGCTAAACCAACTCGAGATGCCCAAAGAAGATTGAACCCAGCCATGAAGGATGTAGTCAAAAAGAATATTTTGAAGTTGTTAGATAATAAAATTATTTACCCCATTTTTGATAGTTCGTGCGTAAGCCCTATACAAGTGGTACCGAAGAAATTTGGGATAATAGTAGTCCTGAATGAAGCTAATGAACTTATCCTAACTAGGACCCAAATAGGGTGGAGGGTCTGTATAGATTATAGAAAATTGAATGCAGCTACAAGAAAAGATCACTTTCCTTTGCCATTTATTGATCAAATATTGGAAAAGTTAGTCAGACAAGAATTTTACTATTTTCTAGTTGGATACTCTAGTTATAATTAGATCCCCATAGCTCTTGAAGATCAAGAAAAGACCACATTCATCTATCCATTTGGAACCTTTGCTTATAAGCGTATGCCCTTTGGACTATGTAATGCTCCAGCAACCTTTTAGAGATGTATGATCAGCATGTTTCTCAATATGATTGAATGATTTTTAGAAATTTTTATGGATGACTTTTCTATCTTTGGACCTAGCTTCTCTAAATGCTTAAATCATCTAAGACTTGTTCTAGGAAGATGTAAGAGAAGCATTTAGTTCTTAATTGGAAAAAATGTTAATTCATGGTCAGAGAAGGTATAGTTCTTGGCCATGTAATTTCAAAGAAAGAAATAGAAGTTGACAAGGCCAAAGTTGACCTGATTATGAGTCTTCCACCACCCAAGACTATTAAAGAAATTCGTTCATTTTTAGGACATGCTGGATTTTATAGAAGGTTCATACCCGATTTTAGCAAAGTGCCTCGCCCTTTGACGAACTTGTTAGCAGAAGAAGCAAAATTTGAGTTTACTTCTAGGTGCCTTGAGTCTTTTGAATTTCTTAAAAAGGCACTCATTTCAGCCCCCATCATTCATCCACCTATCTGGACCGAACCTTTTGAGCTCATGTGCGATGCATCTGATCATGCTGTAGGTGCAGTCTTAGGTCAAAAAATCAACAAGCTACCGAGAGTTATTTATTATGCAAGCAAAATATTAAATGATGCACAATTACACCACCACGGAGAAGGAATTCTTAGTTGTTGTCTTTGCCCTAGAAAAATTCAAGTCCTATTTGGTTGGATCTCATGTTATTATTTATACTGATCACTCAGCCATTAGATATCTCTTAGCAAAGAAAGATGCCAAGGCACGTTTAATTCGATGGATCTTGCTCCTTCAAGAATTTAACCTGAAAATTAAGGATAAGAAAGGAAAAGAGAATATAGTTGCTGATCACTTATCTCGAATCATAGTTGTGCCATCTAACGAACCACCTATCAATGAGTATTTTCCAGATGAACAACTCATGTCGGTGTCCACTGAATCTTGGTATGTGGATATTATGAATTATTTAGCCATTGGTAAAGTGCCTTCTCATTGGACTAGTCAGAATAAACACAAATTCTTTTTCCAAGTAAAGTATTTCATTTGGGATGATCCATATCTATTTAAATAGTATTCTGATCAGATCATTAGGAGGTGTGTCCCTGATAATGAGGTTAAAAGAATTCAATCATTTTATCACGACCAAGCATGTGGTGGTCATTTTGTATCTAAGAAGACTACTGCCAAAGTACTTCAATGTGAATTTTATTGGCCTAATTTATTTAAGGATGCATATGTGTACTGTAAAAGTTGTGATCAATGCTAACAAATGGGTTAGATTACAAAGAGAGATATGATGCCACTCAATCCAATCTTGGTAATTGAAATTTTTGATGTCTGGGGAGTTGATTTTATGGGCCCATTTTCGAAATCCTTCGAAAATGAGTATATCTTAGTGGCTATTGATTATGTTTCCAAGTGGGTACAAGCTATTCCATGTAAGTCCAATGATAGCAAAGTGGTCACTAAATTTCTTAAGAAAAATATTTTCTCTCACTTTGGTACTCCTAGAGCAATCATTAGTGATCGAGGAACACATTTTTACAATTGACCCTTTACCGCATTAATGAAGAAATATAATGTTACTCATAAGTTATCCACACCATATCATCCTCAGACTAGTGGGCAAGTTGAAGTGTCCAATAGACAAATCAAACAAATCTTGAAAAAAACTGTTAATGCCAATAGGAAGGATTGGTCTGTAAAATTAGTTGATGACCTTTGGGCTTACCGCACTGCCTACAAGACCAACCTAAGAATGTCTCGTTATAGGATTGTATTTAGAAAACTATATCACTTGCCTGTTGAGTTAGAACATTAAGCCATGTGGGCAATAAAAATATTAAATATGGACCTAGATGTAGCCAAAAACCAGAGGAAGCTTCAGATCAATGAATTAGAAGAATTAAAAAATGAAGCTTACAAGAATGCCAAGGTATACAAGGAACGGATGAAAGTATTTCTTGATCAAGCAATTCATAGAAAATCTTTTACTCCTGGATAAAAAGTTCTTTTGTATAATTCAAGGTTACATCTTTTTCCTAGAAAGCTTAGGTCTAGATGGATAGGACCATTCTTTGTTAAAGAAGTTTTCCCATATGGGGCTGTAGAGATTGAAAACCCAAGCAATGGTGTTGTTTTTAAAGTTAATGGTCAATGATTGAAACCATTCTTGGAATTACCTATAGAATCTATGGAGGAAGCCATGGTTCTTTATGAACCAACATATCTCGGTTAGTCTATCATCACTATTTAGTCTAGTTAAAGATTTTAAACTTAGCACTTCTGGGAGGCAACCCAGCTTCTTTCTTTTTAATTAGTTTTCTTTTTAGCATTATCAGATCAAATAAGCTCCATTGAATAAGTTGGAGGGAGAGTTTAAATTTTCAAAGGCATGTGCTGGACCAAAAATATAGTCAGATGTATTCTTTCATGTTTATTATTACATCCTTTATTTTTTCTTCTCCATTGAGGATGATGTCGATTAAGTTGGAGGAAGAAAAAATAAAAATTTTAAAATTTTAAGTCCTCGAAAAAGTTAGTATTTAGTATATAGACAACTGATTATGCTTAAGAATTGAATTAAACTAAGCATTTTTAAAAAAAAAATTGATGCATAGATCAGAGAATCTATGAGATATTGAGGGATCAAATATTAAGAAAATTCAATAAAGAGTTAAGTCTAGAACATAAAAAGTTTTTTCTTTGAGCATTTTTAATTTTTCCTACCAGCATCAAAGAAAAGTTTACTTTGTATGGGCTTGTGTAGGGTAACTATATGTTTCTTCATATAAAAAATTTATTTTAACAAAATAGTTTCTAAGTACTTTCCACCGAATAATTAGGTTTTGTTGCCTAAGTAAGCAATGATATTCGCATCAAAAATTGGGCAATGTAAAAATAAAAATCAATAAATGAAGGGTGGAAGTAGCAATACACTTGTCTATATGAAAGTTTAGATAAATCAGAGATAAAGATGGGATAATTTAGAAAAAATTTAAAAAAATTTAATATTTTTTACTTAATTTTTTTATTGATAAGTATTAATATCCCAATGATATGTCTTACTTAAGCCCTACTGAATATCAACGGTCATTTTAAAAACTGCTTAGGTAAAATTCAAAACTCTAAAGTTAAAAAATATTTAAAACTAAATGCTTTCTTTACCCGAGGACGAGCAAAGCTTAAGTTAGGGGATGTGATAAGTACCATAAATTCATCAATAAAAGTATTAATTTATTAATTAATTTATATTAATTTTTAATAATTAATGATCAATTTATATATATTTTTAAGAAATTCATATTTTTATTAATTAAAAAATTAATTAAAAATAATAAAAATTAAAAAATAAAATTTTATAATCAATGGAAAGAGCTTATTTTTTTTATCATAATAAAATAAATTTTGCACAAAATGGAGTTAAAATAAAAAAGATATAAATTTCTAAAAAAATAAAATAAATAAAAAATAACATACAGCTCAGTCGGCTCAAGCCGCCGTACCATATCAGCCGGCACATTCAAATATGCCGAGCCCAGCTAGTCCACCAAGCCAGCAATGCTAGCCAACTTAGCCATGGAAGCCATCAGTTGGTCCACGATCCAGGCATGGACCGCTAGCTTAATAGAAACCAACGAATCATAGAGCGACACATGGTGGACCTAGACCCTTAAAGGGTATATAGAAAATCTATCATCGCTCATAGGATATTTTGAACTTTTCACTCGACAATAGGAGGCACTGATTCATTGTAGTGTATAGTGCAGCTGGTCCAGGAAAACAGTAATTGCACGATCGAACGGCTGCAGTAGCTTACGGTCAAGATCGAAGGATGGAGATTTAAAACCAAATTTGATTTGAAATTAGCTTTACACGGATTGCCATCCAATGATAGTGCTCAATTCAGGGGATGATCCAACGATGGAGAGAGCTCTCGGTGGTGATCAGGATTCCCAATGCACGATCAGCGGCCAGATTTTCTCCATCAACGAGCGATCAATGGCCAAAATTTAATCTAACCTAATCTGAATCGATACACATTCGATTTTGATGATTTTTGATTCATTGGATTTCT
Organism: Cocos nucifera; assembly: GCA_006176705.1. Taxonomy (NCBI): domain Eukaryota; kingdom Viridiplantae; phylum Streptophyta; class Magnoliopsida; order Arecales; family Arecaceae; genus Cocos; species Cocos nucifera. Next base: position 88,095 of record QRFJ01003950.1, read on the forward strand.
ATTGAATGGCTAGATTTCACTAGACTTCAATAGAATTTATTCAGAACTCTTTTAATCCAATTTTAACTCAAATTTCTCCATATTTTGACGATCAAAGACCTCCTTAGTCCCACATTGCCTGCAGAAAAAGTCTCCAGCCTTCCAGCACCTATAAATAAGAATCCACCAAAATTAAGAATCTTCGGTCAAGGTGAAGCTTTAGTATAGGGTGAAGCCAGACTTTGAATTAAAGACTGCTTCAAAGTAACGAGTGCCGAGAAGAAGAGCTGGGCCAATATCGATCCAAGACCAAAGATTCAGCCTAATTTAATTTTTTTTATGTATTTAAATTATAAACTTTTTAATTAATGCAATATTTATTTTCATGTTCTTTAATTTCATGCTCTTTATTTTGTTGTAATTTAATTTCTACACTTTAATTATTTCTATTTATTTTATTGTAAGTAGATGCTAAGATCTAATTAGTAGATCTTAGTATCAATCTACATCTTTTAATTTTTGCCTTTTATTTTTCGACTTCACTTTTGATTTTAAAACTCTTTTCAAATTTTTTTAAAAAAAATCAAAGATTTCAAAACTAAAATACTACCTTTCTTATGGATTCGATCCGACTCACTACTAGCTACATATTTTTAATTATTTTAAGAAGTTGAATTAAACTGATAAACACTGTATCTTAACGACAATATCGCGATCTTATCATGTATGATCTAGAAACATGAAAAAAGTCTAAGGGAGAAAGTCTCTCCTTGTCCTAGCATAAAGATATTTTCAGGATATTAATCGTTGATGTCCTGAAGAGAAGATTTATCTTCTCTTAGGATCTTTTCTAATATATTTTATTTCTAATTTTTAGGAAATCCAAAGGTTGGATTTCTTTCTTATTCCTTCTCTTATTCTTCATCTCTTCGAGTATCCAAGAGATTCAAAGAATAAATTTTAGATTAACTATCCAGAGAGATCCGTGAGAAGCTAGCACTTTGAGTGGATCTTCGTTCGACGAACCTTCAATTTTGTTGCAGCCTCGTATGGATCACTTGTAAAGATTGAACATGTGTGTGACTCCAATGACAATAATGTAAATCAACCATGGAGTTCTCAACCCGTACAAAGATAAGAAATTTAATCTCTTCTCTCACCTAGATGTGATCTAGGATTTGGATCTAGAATTATTCTAGATTTAGGATATTGATTTGACCAATATCAAAATATTTATTTTTAGATTTATGCATGCATTATGAGATGCTATAGATCCTTGATATAGGATTTAGTAATTAGATTGCATGCATTTATAGATTAAATGATTTAATTTATAACTTTTATTATGTTATATTTCAAAAAAAATTAAAATTTATGCATGAAATCCTGCATATTTTTTATCAATGTTATCAGAGCATCTAGATTTATTTATAACATGATCATATTTATATTAAATTAAATTTAAAAAATAAAATTTTAAAAATTGCAGATACTGCTATAAGGTTGTCCTACTGTAAGGTTTATCCCTTATAGTGAAAAGATTGTCCTAGCATATGCTGATCTATTGTTGAATAATAAGTAAGTTAGATATGATCTAAATAATTTAATAATTTATTTTTTATTTTAAATTTAAAATTAAATAGATGTTAGATCTATTTTATATTATTTAGATTAGATCTAAATAATATCGGATTGCCCATACTGCTATAAGGTTGTCTTGCTGTAAGGTTTATCCCTTACAGTGGAGAGGTTGTCCTAGTCTGTGCTAATCTGAATAATCTAAATCATAAATATATTAGATGAGATCTAAAATAATTTATGATTTATTTTTAGATTTTAAATCTAATTTTAAATAGTTTATGATTTGATCCATATGATGTGTTTTATGTTTAGATCTAGATTCTCTTATTGCATATGTTGATATGTAATTTTATTTTGAATCTAGAATGTATATGATATATTTATTTTATAGAATTTAAATTAAGAACTTAATTTTTTCAAAACCCTAGATTCAAAATCATAGGACATGATCAAAATATTAAAATAAATTAGATCTAAAATCATATATTGAATATGATTAAATGAAAACTATTTATAATTTAAAAATATTTCAAATGATCAAATCAAAAATTAGTTCTAAGGTTTTATAAATCCAAATCCATAAGCTTTGAACTTAATTAAGAATTAAGTGATTATTTAGAATCTAAATTTATAATTTAAAGATCCTAAGATAATTTCATAAAACATGGGTTAAAGAAAAATGGATTAGCTTTGATCAGGTCCTTAACTAGGTTAGACCTAGGGTTAGATTAAATATGAACTAAGTTAAGAAATTGATCAAACCTAATTAATAGTTAATTAGGATTAGGTCATTTCTAAAGATTACTTCAATAGTAGTAAATGATCAAAATCCATACATCTAATAAATGGATACTGATTGTGGCTCAGTGGTCGAGCCCGAGTCTTTAGGCAGATCAAATCAAAACTGATAAATTAATTGGTGTCTAAGGTAAGTCTGACATCCTAGATTGATAGTTTTTAATTGGCAGCCTGCTTATCTAGTTATTTTTGATGGTGTCTAAAGCAAGCCTTGGCAGACCCTCCCATCGATCTTACTTATCTGGTCAATGTGCTTAATCAAGTCTTGATTAGGTTGCTCATTGGCTCGTGCTAACCCATGTCACATAGAAAATCAATGAGACTGATTTTATTCAGTGAGACTGATCTAGGTGCCCATGGACCAATATTAATCCTAGTCCTTATCAAAGACTTGAGAAGTCTATGAGAGGACTTGACTTGGTGAAGTCAGTGAAAGCAAATCGGTCCATGTTCTTTCTATTCTTAAATCACTAATAATTTAAATTTTTTAAAATTATTAGATTCTTAAAATGATAAAGTTATGAAAATAACTGAGTCATAGCCTTCCATTAAGTTTGATGATAATGGGTCCATTAACTTAATAATCATTGGAGGCCTAAAGGTCCGGTGTTTATTGACTAATAGAATTATCATTCATAATATGATAACTTGAAAGTGTCTCTCTAATGGTGGTTAGGTTGGCCAACCAAGGTTGGGCTTAATCATTTATTAGTTAGATGCACCAAGTATGATCATGTTAATGGTTAGACCTAACTAGATCCTTACAGTGGAGGCCAAAGCCTACTGATTAGGTTTCTAGAATAAAATTAAATTACTAGAAGTTGTTTGAAGAAACAATTGATTAATGAATCTACCCGTAGATGCACATGGATTGGCCGACCAAAGTTGGACTTATGTGTAGTCTATGTGGATTCTAGTACCTACTAGAAAATTAAAATAATTCTCTAAATTAGAGGTAAAGGCTACCAATTCGAATAAAATAGTGGAAGAACCTTATCACTAAAGTCCAAGTCTCTAAACTTAAAATAATTCATATACATTAGGTCTATGTTCTATTTTCTCATAGAATAAGGCTAAACCCTAATTGCTCCAATCATTGTTAGACAATGATGACTTATGGGATCCAACTTCGATAATTAGTATCGAAAGTTGAATTTGGATCAATAGTATAAATTGGTTCGTATTAGGGGCAGTCAAAATAATTAATCCAATATTGATCCAAATCAGGCATAGTGCTTCTACTATTAGAAGCAAGATCATAGGAAGAAGAATTATCTTGCTTTCCTTGACCATAATAGGCTAAACAAGAGAAAGGAGCAATAGTTGCTTATCAAGGATGTTATATGATAATACCTTAAAATTTTTTTTGTATATAATTTTGCTACTTAGGTATTGGATACTGGTAGTCCTATGAAATTTTTTGCAAGAACTTTAGGTAAGTAGAATATTTGAAAATGGTAAGAGATTTTTGAACGTTAGGGAAGGAAGTCTTGTTCCAATCCTAGCATTAAAAATTGTTAAGCTTATTTTCCAAAGATGTCATTTTGAGTGATTGTCACTATTGTCCATCGTTTATGATAAATGTGATATCTATTGGCCTTTTGGTCAGAGATAGTTATCATTTATCAATAAAAAAAATTATTATGATATTATTATAAGTAATGTTACAATAATACATGAATAATAAATAAATAATATTTAATATTTATAAAGTATGTTAAGTATAATGTATATATTTAATAAACAAGCAAGTTAGATTATGTCATGAATGTCTATCTTTGGCATTATAGGCTTAATCATCTTGATAAGAACAGGATAAACAAGTTAGCTTGAGAGAAAAATCTTGACATCAATGATTGTGAATCATTGATAACTTATGAGTCTTATCTTCTTGGAAAGATGACAAAGTCACCTTTTAATGAAGAAGGTGAAGGAGCCGATAAAGTTCTAAGTCTTATACATAGTGATGTATATGGACCTATGAACTTAAGTGGCAAAGAAAGATATTAATATTTCATTACAAATAACCTATCTGGGCATGGGTGCATCTGGCTTGAATCATTTGAAAAGTTTATATGATTCAATAATGAAATAGAAAAACAAACTGAAAATGGTATTGAAACTCTTTGATCTGATCAAAGAGGCAAATACTTATCCAATAAGTTTGTGACATATCTAGGAGAGAATAGGATTCTCTCTCAGTAGATTTTTTTTCAAAATATAGTATATTAAAAAAAAAATTAAACTTTGTTAGACATGGTTCAATCCATAATAGGGTTCATTAGTCTGCCTACTTTAGGGTTGTGCTCTTATGACTATTTATGTTACTCTAAAAATATACCAAGTAAATATGTTGTAAATCTTCATATGAGATATGGATCGGGCGTAGACCTAAACTCTCTCACCTTCAGGTTTGGAGTTGATTGGCCTATGTCAAAGATTTGCATACAGATAAACTTGGATTCTGGTCCGAAAGGTATTTGAGGGTTATTAATTCTACCATACCAAAAAATATAAGATATTCATCAGCAGTAGGGCATTTCTTTTGGAAAGAAGTTTCTTAGAAAAAGAACCGATTCTTGTCAAGTTGAACTTGAAAAGGTTTGATCGATAGAAAATGAACCAACATAATCTAGTAAACCTACAAAATTAGATTTGATCAGATCAAATTCAGAGCCCATTAAAGTGGCACCTTTAAGAAGATCTCGTAGAGTACCGTATTAGCCAGACAGATACTTTAGTGTCTAGGTCCGAGATGGCGATCTTGTTGAGCTCGATTAGAAGAACAAGGATTTGATCATCTATAAGAATGCAATGCAATGGTTTGACTCTGAGAAGTGGCTTGGAGCCATATAATCCAAATTGAAGTTCATGAAAATCAATAGTGTGTGGACACTGGTTGATTCACCTGAAGGAATAAAATTCATTGGATGTGAATGAATTTTCAAAAGGATCAGATTAGTGCAGATGGAAAGATAAAGATCTATAAAGCCCATCTGGCTATCATTTCAGAGTTAGAACATATGTTTTAAATGTGTCTTTGTTGTAAACAAAGACAAACCCTACATTTGTAATTGGGCAAAATATTCTGTAGTATTATTTCTTGTGTTGTCTATGGATGAAATTCTCTTAATCAAAAATGGCATTCCAGCATTGCAAGGATTAAAGATTTGGCTATCATCTAATTTCTATATGTTTAAAATCAGATATCGCATACTCACTAATGGTAATGAGTAGGTACCAGTCTGATCTAAGTGAGAACCACTAAAAGATTGTATACACAATCCTTAGATATTTGGGAAATACTAAGATCCAGTGACTCAAATATGAAAATACTAATTTAAAACATGTGGATGTTTTAATTTCAGTCAGAATAAGATGATAGCAAGAGAATGTCGGGTCATACCCTAGTTGCAGAAGCAATCTGATGGAAAGGTTCCAAACAGGATACTGTAGCCTATTTAGTTAGTGATGTAGAGTACATCATGACATATGATGCTATCATGCAAGTGTGTAGTTGCTGAGGTTCATTAGCAGGTTGGGAATGGCACCCTCCACCGATGGTCTAGTCCTATCATAGCACTAGAGCCATAGCTCAAGCTAAAGAACCGAAGGACCAACATATTCTGCATCACTACCATCTTTGATTTTTTATTAGGGTTACATTAATTTTTGGAAGGTCGATGAAAAAGGAGAACTTGATCGACCCATTTGTTAAGGCCTTGGAACCAAGGAGTTCTACGAATTCAGGTGAAAGATAGGATATTTGATATCATTCTGATTGGCTTTAGTCCAAATGGGAGTTGTTGGAAAATATGTTCTAAAGCCAATCATCTAAGTGGTAGATGATTGAAACTAGTATATGAATTATTAAATAATAATAGTTATTTGACTATTTCATCATTGAAGTTTTATCTTTCTTAAATGAACTCCTAAATTATGATGAAGTCCTTAGAACCATAATCAATGGATAAAGAAGGATTTATCAGATGGTTCTCAAACTGTTCACAATCAAATGATAAGTTATTAACAAGGATGATAACTTATCAAGTGTAGGTCGCTGTATACCATATACGTTGGTTGTCCTCATAATCAAGTGGTGTGGAGACACTGGTATGGTATCCAGATGAGATGTAGGAGTACATCTGCACTGAACGTAATCAATGTAACACTCTACTGTCAAGAGTAGCTAGCTAAAGTCAATGGATATAAGTGTTCCTCCGACCTGAGATTACCATGGTGACTTGCAAGCAACTCACTATACTTTGGTGTCGGACTGTCTGTATTTTTAATATAGGTTCAAAAGATTTCTAGATATATTCAAGTGCTTGTAGAGTCGGTGTGTGAGTCAAGATGGGATTGACCACTCTTAATTAACTTCAGTAAGAGAATGATTTATTGTGTTTCAATTTAGCAAAATCTAAGCCTAGATAATCCTCGTGAGGAGTCATGGGATTTGCAAAATTTTGAGATATAATAGAGAGGACTTGTTTGAGTGTTGACAGCGTACTTGAAGTCATCTTGAGCATTATTGGTTAAAAGAATGAATTATACGGTAACCATAGATCAGGATTCTAAGAATATTGCTTTGCATATATTCGACCTATTCGGACGTCCGAAACCATTGCTAGATGGTTACTTTGATTGGTACAAGAATTAATTTCTATGCTATCAGCTTAGGTTCGAATCTATGAGGTCACACATATTAGAGGTTTTAACCAGATCAGATGGTTAATCGATGATTGAGAATCATTCTTAGATCAAACTATCAATATGATTGATGTTTGACCTAATGCAAGTGTTGCAGGAGGATAGATTAGCAATTGGATTGCTAATTGGCTCAATTTGATTGAGCAATCAGGCTAAGATCAAGTATAATTAAATTAGATTTAATTAAAATTAATTTAGACTTAATTAGAATAAGTTTAATTAGTTTATTGGATAAGCCAATTGCAAGAAAAAAATAATTCCTAGTAGGACTAGGATTTGAGTTAACCTAATTCCTAATTAAGTTAGGATTTAAATCAGATTTAAATATAGTTTAAACCTAACTTAATTAGTTTCCTAGTTGGACTAGGATCACCTATAATTAGGCTTGCACTAATCATATTTTAATTGGGTTAAAAATTGGTTTGACCTAGTCAATACATGAGAATCCTAGTTAGATTAGGATTTCTTGTTTCCTTCCTTGTGAAAATAATCTCCATGCCTACTTATTTTTATTTCTAGATTTTTTCTATTACTTCCATGCCTAAGATTGATTTTCCATGCCCCATATCCTGGTTAATTTGGATACAAATTTGACTTGGTCTTATTTGGAAGTTAGTTTGAATGAGTTAAACTAAATTAGAGTTTTAATTTGTTAAAACTCTCCTCCTCTCTCTATGGAAATAAACCCACGCCCACCCTTATTTTTGTCACCCTTTTTCTTCTCCCTTTTATGCGAGGATAGAGGTATCTCATGGCAATTTTTTTGGGGGAGACATCCAATAGTTGGATGCCCCCCAAATTTCCTCCTTTGTGTCCTTATTTGACTAGATTTTGACCTAGTCTTCTATAGAAAGTGGGGATGCCTCCTTCTAAGTTTTTGGGCATCAAATACCTCAAATTTTTCAATGGCAAAAGGAGAGGAGAAAGGGAGGAGGCATGGTGGGTTATGGGTGCCTACATCCTTGGAGAAAAAGTCTTCATTAAGACATGAAAGGTTCATGTCTTGATGAAGACAAAGGTAAGAAAGAAAGTCTTCTCTCATAGTTTTTTGTTTTCAAGGTTTACTTTCTCATTTATTCTTTGTGATTTTTATATCATAAAAATCTAAGAGAGAGAGAGAGAGGAAGATGGCATGGGGATCTATGCTCCAAGGTGTTTGGGTAGGATAATTAATTTTGGATATGATCTGATCATATCCTGATGAGAAGAAGAAGAAGAGAAGAAGGTCTTCTCTTAGGATTTCTTTGAAAACCCTTCTTTTTCATATTATGTGAGATTTTTCTATGACAAAATCAGCAAGTGTAAGATCTAGAAACATGGGAAAAGTCTAAGGAAGAAGGTCTTCCCTTGTCCTAGCATAAAGATATTTTCAAGACAACAATCGTTGATGTCCTGAAAAAGAAGATTTATCTTCTCTTAGGACCTTTTCTAATGTATTTTATTTCTGAGTTTTAGGAGATCCAAAGGTTGGATTTCTCCCTTATTCCTCCTCTTACTCTTCATCTCTTCGAGTGTCCAAGAGATCTGAAGAATAAATTTTAGATTAATTATTCGGAGGGATCCGCGAAAAGCTAACACTTCAAGCGGCTCTTCATTCAACGAGCCTCTAATTTTATTGCAGCCTCATGTGGATCACAGTAGAGGCTGAACCTGTGTGTGGCTCCAAAGGCAACAACAAAAATCAACCATGAAGTTCTCGATCCATACAAAAATAAGAAATTTATTCTCTTCTCTCACCTAGATGTGATTTAGAATTTGGATCTAGAATTATTCTAGATCTAGGGTATTGATTTGATCAATATCAAAATATTTATTTTTAGATTTATGCATGTATTATGACATGTTATAGGTCCTAAATATAGGATTTAATAATTAGGTTACATGCATTTATAGATTAAATGATTTAATTTATAATTTTTGCTGTGTCATATTTTAAAAAAAATTAAAATTCATGCATGAAATCCTGCATATTTTTCATCAGTATGTAGAATCTAAAATCTACTATTGGAAAGAAGTATATATCTCATCATATTTTACTAGGACATCATCTTCTAACTCGCTATCGGTCATCGTTGCAATAGCCCTTGTTCGATCTCTGAATTATGGGCAATCTCTGACACGATGCCCCAACTCATTGCACTGACAGTACCTAATCTAGCTCTAGTGTCTCATCTTGGACCCGGACTGCCCACCTTGTGATCTCCTGCCACTCCATCTACTGCCACCTACTCCTCTAGAAATTGCCAAAGCTAAGTTGCCACCATCTGAGCTCGAAGCTAGGTTATCTTTCTTGAGAATCTTGTTTTGGAGAATTGCCATAATAACTTTATCCATCTTGATGGTACTCTTTTCTACTAGAAGAGTAGTCACTAAGGACTCATACAAATGGAGAAGCGATGCTAGCAAGATCAATGCCTTGGTCTTCTCCTCAACCTTCTCACCTATACTAAGAAGATCGATGAAAATCTTTTGAAAGTGGCTGAGATGATCCTACATGCTCTATCCCTCGATTATCCATAGTTGATAAAACTGCCTCTAAAGGAAGAGGGTGTTGGTCAGGGACTTTGCTATATACAACTTCTCGAGCTTCGACCACAGTATCATCAAAAAAGTCAAACTAAGTACATGAATTATCACCTCATCCATCAAGTACATGTAGATGGTACTCACTGTCTACATCTATAGCCGCTCCTAGGTCCTCTCCTCTATGTTGTTTGGCTTTTTTTATTTAAAAGAGCATCGATAAATTCATATTGGATGAGCACGTCCTTCATCCTTGCTTGCCACAAAGAGAAATTGCTCTTTCCATCGAATCGATTGATCTCCATCTTGATTGAGTTTATCTTTTTCATCTTCTTTGATCTCGATCAACATCATCATAATCTAGGCAACCACGTACATTAGTATCACCTGGCTCTGATACTCATTGTTAGGATATCAACTTGCTCCGATATTGATTGTTATGGAGTCTGACCAGGACACCACCACCTTAGGACCTTCTTGATACACTTATGTTGCACTCAATCATGTGTGGATACCGTAAGAGAAAAAAGAAAAATAAAAGATAAGAGATAGCACATAATCAAGTACATTGATTAGACCAAGATCTACCTCCATGGGGCATGCAAACTTCATAATGAGAGAAAGAAAATTAAACAAATATAAGAGAAACTTAGCACTCCATCCTTATACAAGAGTTTCTCAATAAGAAGTCTCAAAACTCTTACAAAAGCTCTCTAAAACCTCTCAAGAAATCTCTCAATACCTTTAGAATGTCATCAGCTCTCTGATATGATAAACGGTCTATCAATCAAAGTTATATAGATTTCATAAATTCAAAAATAGTATTTCAGTAGAAAATCCAATTTCAAACACATCCGAGATCAATTTCCAACCATCTAATCATGATAGGCTCACTCCTGAGCCATCAGATCATGCAAAAATAATCTTGATCATGCTCGAATCTATCTTGGACCATCCGATCACAATCAGCCTACTATTGGGCTGTCAGATCACGATGCAGTCCATAGAAAAACACATGAGCCATAAGAAACTAGGCTTGAAATGCATGTTAGTCCATGTGGACCACACAAACTACGTGGGAAATGGCCTACTGGTCCACAACTCCTGCATGGACCGCAAGCCTTGCTCGTCATTAGGCCTAGATGCCCCCGCACATGCATTTAGGTCGGGGTGCCCGTGCAGCCTGCGTGCACGCTCTAACGCACCTGGGTCGGCCTAGCACGTCATGCACTACAGGGTTGGGCCTGCACCACCATCAGCCTATGCCAGTCCATGGGCCTCTCCGATGGCCCGTGGGCCATACCACTCGCTTCGGCGCTCCCTCACGCATATCTCCTCCTTTTGGACTTTGATTGGGTTGTTCTTGGTGTCATTGGATTTTGTTCATCATCCTGAACTTCATTCTAGGCTTATTGTAGCCTAAATCTCAAGACATTTTCCTCAACATAGAATTTTATATATCTTAGTAGTAGGTTTTATCATGTATGTCATGACATGTACGAGACCGAATGTGGCATACTCACTAGGAGTAATGAGTAGATACCAATCTAATCTAGGAGAGAACCACTGGAAGGTTGTGAAAATCATCTTTAAGTATTTAAGAAATACTAAGGACCGATGGCTCATTTATGATGAGTCAAATTTTAAACTTGTGGAATTTACAAACTTCAGTTTTCAATCTGATCATGATGATAGTAAAAGTGTATCAGGATATATTTTTTCCATTAATAGTGGGTTGTCTATTAAAAAAGTTTCAAGCAACACACTATGGCTAACTCAATTTATAAGGTGGAGTACATCATGGCATCCGATGTCACAAAGAAAGCTATGTAACTAAGAAAATTCATCACCGAGTTTAGAGTGGCATCCTCCTTTGATGGTCTAATCCTACTCTACTGTGACAGCACTAAAGTCATTGCTGAGGCAAAAGAACCAAAAGCATATTAGCAGATGAAGCATATTCCGCATTGTTACCATCTTATCTGAAAGATCATGAATCGAGGTGACATCAAGCTTTAGAAGATTGATGAAAAGGAGAACCTGGTCGGACCATTCACTAAAGCCCTTATGGTAAAAGAGATCAATGATTACAAGTCAAAGATGGGTATATGATACCATACTGATTGGCTTTAGTCTAAGTAGGAGTTATTAAGAATTATGTCCCAAATCCAATCATCAGTCTATTGACGATTGAGCTTATTTATATATATGTATGTGAATTAATTATTAATAAAATATTATTTAGCTTTTTTATCATAAACTATGTATATCTTCTAATGAACTTCTGTATTATGATGAAGTCCTTAGGACTATTTTAAATCGATAAAAAAGAAATTATTGTTTAGTTCTTAAATCTGTTCACGACCAAATGACATGTTATTACTAGGATGATAGCTATATCAAGTATTGGTTGTCATGTGTCATATGGGTTGGTTGTCCTTTTAACCAAAGGATATGGAGATATTGGTATGGCATACAGGTAAAATATAGGAGTACATTTTACTGAATGTGATCAATTTTGGAGTATTTTGCTATCAAGATTTGCTCCCAATGGATATAAATATAAGTATCCCTCAGATCTGAGATCACCACAGTGACTTGCAAGCAACTCACATACTTTGATGTCGAACTATCTAAATTTTTAATTCAGTGATGAAAGATTTTTGTATGCAATCAAGTACTTGTTAAGTCAATGCATGAGTCATGATGGGATTGACCACTCTAAGAGCTTGGAGATAATGCATTGCTATATTTCAATTTAGCAAAATCTCAATCGAGATAATCCATATGATGGACTTGAAATTTAAAATACAATATGGATGACTCATTCAGGACTAATAGTTAAATCCTAGGTCATCCCCTAAGCATTCAAGGTTAGAAGAATGAATTATAGGATAACTATATTCTAGTAGATTCTGAATGTTGCTTCACATACATTCAGCCTATCCAGATATCGGATACCATTGCTAGATGGTTATTTTGATTGGTATAAAAAAAAATTTATTTGCTACCAGCTTGGTTCGAACCTATAGGATCACACTCAAAAGAAGTACCTATCTGATCATATAGCTGATTGAGAGTCCCAATAAACTAGGACTCTGTAATCAAGTTCTATTGGACTGGGACTCTATGACCAAGAGTCCCATTAGACTAGGACTCTATAATCAGAAATCCCACTAGACTGAGACTCCATCATTAATAAAGGATTAATTATTAATAAGATTACTAATTATCTTAATTTGATTGAGCAATGTATTTTAGATCACATATAATTGAATTGAATTTAATTTGGTTTGACCTAATTAGGTTATGAGATAACATAATCGCTAAGAAAGATTGGTTCCTGATTTGATCAGGACTTGGACTTGATCAATTCCTAATTTGATCAAGACTTAATTGAGTTAGTTTCATGCCTAATTAGATTGGATTTAGTCTTATCTATTTGGTTCTAATTAAATAGGATTTAATTGGAACCAGATGATTGAAACCTAGAGGCCAAAGATGTTGGACTTCTATCCTACACCATATTTATTCTCAATGCCCATTTCCCAATGCACAAAATGAGTTTTGTGTATGAGATATTCATTAGCAAATGCCCTCCTTGTCATTCCAGATGGATGAGGATTAGATTGATTTAAATTAATTTCAAAAGAGTTTTGAAATGGAAAACTATCTTATCCTTATCCATCTTGGTCGACTACCTTGAGAAGGATTCTTATTTTATGTGACAGAATGAATTTTTTTATCCCGGTCATTCTCCATGCGCAAGACCATTGTTCGGCCTCTTTTCTAGATGGATAAGGATAAGTAATGGTTGGATGAAGTTTGAGTTCAAAAGAGTTTGAATTAAATTGAAACTTTAGCCTTATCCTATCTAATCAATATGGATGTTTGACACCTATAAAAACTCTTCTTTTTTGTGTGCCACTTTCTAATGTTTTCTACTATAAGAAATCAGAAAGGAAGGGGGCCAAACATCTGAGAAGGGGGTGAGGATCTAGGGTGGGCTACCATCAATTGGTAGGAGAGACTAGAGGAGATTCTGCTTCTCTTGGGTGAGAGACTAAACCCTAGGTACAAGGGTTTTTGGATGAGAGAAAAAAAATCAGAGAGAAGCATTTTCTCTTTTTTTCTTCCACTTTCCTAAATCCTCCTCTAATCCATCTTTAACTTCGAAGAGTCGAAGAAGTTCAAAGGAGAAGGTAAAATCATATCAGCCTTCTAGTGATCTTCATGCAATCTAGCAATCCCAGAAGATTAGATCAATAAAAGACTTCGAGTGGACCATCTATAGAGACCGAACATCCTGTGCAACTGTGAGCGACCTACAAGATCTCAAGTTCATAAGATCTAGATGTGGTGATCTGCTACCCATGCTCAGGTGATGAGTTTTGAACTCGTAATCTTCGTAGATTATATCTACTGCATGTTTGATATGATTATGCATGCAGATTTTATTTTTTAGATTTTTTACATGCAATATATCATGTTGTAAATCCTAGGATAGGTATTTCAGATCTAATCATAAGCATGATTATTAGATTAAAATATTTAATCTTATATTTTTTGCTAAAAAAGTTCTAAAAATTATGCTTAGAATGCTTGCTGGTTTTCTTCAGAAATCATAGTATCTGTCTGACTGATGCGGTACCCTAATGGATCTCCTCAAGGATGCCTCTACAATGGGCTCTGGATTTGATCTTATCAAATTCTATTCTGTAGATTCACTAGAATATGCTAGTTCTTCTATCGATCGAACTTTACCAAGTTCAACTTTAGAGACAGCAGTTCCTTTCTTAAGAAACTTTTTTTCCAAAAAGACTGCTCTATTGCTGATGAATTCTTTTTATTCTTCAGCAAGGTATAAGTAAAATCTCCTAGTTTTCTTAGGATACCCCATGCAAAAGTATCTATCAAACCTAGATCCAAGCATATCTATTTACAAATATTTGACATAAGCCGGACAATCCGAAATCCTAAGGTGAGAGAGTGTTGGCCTACGTCCGGTCCATATCTCATATGGAGTTTTTGTAAAAGATTTACTTAAAATATTATTCAAAATAAAATAAACAATCTCAAGTTTATAATTTCAAAAAAAAAATTAGCAGACTTGTAAACTCCATCATGGATCAAACCTTGTCCAATAAGGCTCGATTCCTCCTTTCTAATACTCCATCGTGTTGTAGTGTCCTAAGAGGGGTCCATTGAGAGAGAATCCTATTCTCTCCAAGATATATCAAAAAATCATTGGAAAGATATTCACCTTCTCAGTTTGATTGAAGAGTTTTAATACTCTTCTCAACTTATTTTTCTACCTCATTATGATATCATTTGAATATTCAAACAATTCTGATTTACTCTTCATAAGATAGATATATTCATACCTAAATAGGTTATCAGTAAATGTAATTAAGTAGTAATACCCACCTCTAGCATAAGTATTCATTGGTCCACATACATCACTATGTACCAGATCCAGAACATCACTGGCCTATTCACCCTTTTTAGTAAAGGAAGACTTAGTCATCTTACCAAAAAGACAGGACTCATAGGTCGTTAATGATTCACAATCATTAATATCAAGGATTCCCTCCTTAATTAACATGTTTATCCTATTCTTGTTTATATGACCGAGCCGATAGTGTCAAAGATAGGCATCAGAGATATTATCTAGTTTGGGGCATTTCTTTGACGTGTACATTATACTAACAAGCTATGATAAAATATAAATATTATTTTTTAATTATTTACATATTATTGTTATATCATTCATAATGATATGATAATAATTTTTCTTTATTGATAAGTAATAACCATCTTGGGCTAAAAGCTCTATAGATATTATGGTCATCATAAAGGATGAACAATAGTGATAATCACTCAAAATAATATTATATAAATTAAAAATAAGCTCAATAATTTTTAATGCTAGAACTGGAATATTACTTCCATCCCCAACATTCAAGAATCTTTCACCATTCTAAAATTTTCTACTAACTTAAAATCCATGTAATGAATTGCATATATGAACTGGACTTTCAATATCCAATATCCAGGTAGTATTATCATAAATAGAAAAATTGCAAAGTATTATCATATAACAACCTTGACTAGTAACTTCTTACTGCTTTCTCCTATTCAACTTATTTGGGTTAAGAGGATAATTCCTCTTCTAGTCTACCTGACTTGGGTTAGCAATGGACTTCTGATTTCGAAGGGGCTAAGACACCCTAACATGATGCAGCTTTTCTCCAGGAATGCCGAAGGACTCATACAATACTTAAATCATTCTTCCAGCTCAGCATCCTAAAACTTGCGATTAAACTCCTCATTCATCGCTGCTCGCAAATGCAATGCACCATGGTGCGATTATTGAGCTACTTCTAATAAGTATCTTAGAGCATACCACGAGCATTCAAAGCAGGCTCCTTAAGTGTTGGATCTATAAGAACATACAAGATCCGCTCATGCTCCAAAATAATCTTTAATTTTTTATACTAATTATCAAAATTAGATCCTATAAGCTTGTCATTATCCAATAGTGAATGAAGTGATGAAACACTAGCCATTCTATTTAACCAAAAGAAAAATAAAATTCTTATTAGTATATGAATTATTTAATCCAAAAGGTTTAGATTTTAGTCTAAAGGTCCTTTCACTAATTTCTACGAATTGGTTGTGAGCTCAGGTGTGGGGCTCTCAAGCCTTGAAAATAGGTGGAGAGAGATCGAGGAGAGAATGAAACCAAATATCTTAAAGTTTTCACCAATGCTTCAGTTGAACTAGCTCAGCCTTTGATAGAGCCGACTCGAGCAAAAGATCAGAAAGTAGTGTATCAGAAGTATCAAGCTAGCATGTTGGTTGAGCTGGCTCGATTCTTAACAGAGCCAACTTAAGCTGCAGAATAGAAGACAGGCATGTTTGTCGAGCCAGCTTGAATCCTGAAAGAGCCGGCCCGAGTAGTGGAATAGAGAATTATGAATTGGGCTCTCATGACTAGCATTTCAGTCAAGCTAGCCCGATCTCTGATCGAGCCAGCTCGAGTGACAAACAGAATAGGACATGGTTTCTATTCTGACCTAGGATTGAATTTAATCCTAGGGACCTAGGGCCTCAATTTGTGAGGTCCTAAGGGGCTAACCTATGGATTGGATAGGGTTTAGTCCAATAGATGTATGCATGGGAGACATGGGTGTACATGAGCTCGAGAAGTGCATTACATTAGGTTGGCTAGGAGAATTTTTGGGTTGGGTCACTTTGACCAAGTATATATATACTCTATATTGAGTTTGAAATTAGAACGAATTGAATACAAGCCTTATTCTCCCTAAAAATTCTCTCTCTTCCTCTCTCCTTCTCCCTCTCTTCTATTCTTCATGCCCTAGGGTTTGCTAGGATTTGATAGAACATTGCCATCTCTTTTCTCGAATTCTTATTATCATTTCTATAATTATTAAGTAGCAAGGATTGTTCTAATAGATTAGTATCAGAGCCTTGGTGTTAGATCAGGTTGAGGAGGGGTCAAAGCTTCACCAAAAATTATGGTAAGGTGCTGAACAGATTCCTCTTAAATATAGTTTTATGTATTTGGCATTTGGTTATTGAAAATCTGATTAAGATGGCATCGAGTACTATTAAGGTGAACTTTGAAAAGTTTGATGGCAAGGATAACTTCATCCTTTGGCAACAAAGGATGAAAGATCTATTGGTATAAAATAAAATCTACAAGATCTTGACTCAGGAAAGACCAGAAAAATTTTTTGTTAAAGATTGGAAGGAACTTGAAGAAATAGCCTTTAGCATGATTTGGATGTGTCCCGCTAATGAAGTTCTACCAGAGATTAATATGAAAACCACACCAAAGGGACTTTGACAGAAACTAGAGAACATGTACATGGGCAAGAACATGACAAACAAGCTATGGTTGAAGAGGCAGCTATATAGTTTGTGAATGCTCGAAGAAAGAGATCTACTTTTTCATATCCAAAAGTTTAATTAAGTTTGCTCGGATATCATGAGCCTTGATGTGAAGATTGATGAGGAGGATAGAGCTCTTCTATTATTGTGTCCACTACCAAAAGTGCATGATGGTCTCATTACTACTTTGGTGTATGGAAAAGAGATCTTAAACTTCGAGGATGTGGTTGGAGTTCTCAGATCTAATGAGTAGTGAGAGAGGCTAGTTAAAGAAAATCTTAGTTTAGATGTACTTTCTATAAATGAGAGGCAAGGTAGACCAAAGGAGAGAATTCGAGATAAATCAAAGAGTGTATCAAAGTCTCAAGAAAATTAAAAGGCTTGGAAATGCTATAAATGTCATCAACCTGGTCATATTAGGAGGAATTGCCTACTTTTGAAGAAGGAAAAGGGAAGAGTACTTCTAAGGATAGATCAATCAGTGGGAGTGGTGCTCTATCATCTGAGGATAGTGGAGATGACATACTGATTGTATCAGATAGAATTATAGCATTGGATAGTCATTGGACATTAGATTCAGCATGTTTCTACCATTACACTACACATCAGGAGTAGTTCTCATCTTATAAGAGATTCAATAGAGGGAGTGTGAGTCTTGGAGATGATTATCTATGTAGAGTTGCTAGTATTGATACAATCAAAGTGAAAATGTATGATGAAGTCATATGGACACTCAACAATATAAAGCATGTGCCAGAACTAAAGAAGAACTTGATATCCCTGGGTTACTTATAAGGACAGAGGTATGCTTTTAGTTGTCAGTCGGGCAATAGATGTTTGAAGATTTCTAAGGGTACATTAGTGGTGATGAAAGAGAGAAGATTAAGAAATAACCTATATAGAATGGAGAGCTCAATAGTTATAGATAGTGTAGAGATGTCTGTAGAGGCATAGGAGGAGCAGCTAACCTATAAGCTATGGCACTATCATATGGGTCACTTGAGTGATAGGATGCTCACAAAGTTGAGTATGAGAGGTTTGATTTCAATAATGAAAAAGAAAAGAGATGACCTATGTGAGTCTTGTATCTATAATAAATAGTATAGAGTTATATTTGCTAGCAGTACTAAGTAAAGTAAAGCTATTTTGGAGCTAGTTCACTCAAATGTATGAGGACCGACACCTATTACATCTCAAGATGGAGCGAGATACTTTATCACCTTTATAGATGACTTCTCCAGAAAGGTATAGATTTATTAGGTGAGAAAAAAAATAGATGTTTTTATCTAATTTAAAATCTGGAGAGCTGAGATGGAGAAGGAGACAGTGCAGCCAATAAAGTGTTTGAGGTTTGATAATGGAGAGGAGTACACCAGATTGGAGTTTAGGAGATACTATAAATAAAATAGCATTAAATACCATTACATAATGAAGATGACCCCTCAACAGAATGGTGTCATGGAGAGGATGAATCGAACATGGATAGAGAAAGCCAAGAGCTTGAGACTGCAAGCATCGCTACCCATCTTTTTAGGATGATGCTCTTACTTATGCTTATTTTCTTATTAATAGGTTTCTTCATAGAAAACTAAATAGAGGATTTCTAGAGGCTATCTAGAGTAGAAAGAAGGTAGAGCTTAGCCATCTAAAGGTGTTCGGCTATCCTGCATATGCTTTGGTAGAAGAAGCTGATTGGAGCAAGTTGCACCTAAAGTCACATAAGATGATATTCATCAAATTTTCATGATGTGTGAAGGGATTTTTGCTATAGGATTCATATTTTCAAAGGTGTATCATCAGTCAGAATATAATTTTTGATAAGAAGAGCATCATGATGAAGCTAAGAAGTGTAGATGAAGTTGTGAGGATAATATAGGATAGCTCTTGGATACAGGTGATTTGCCTTTAACATCAACCTCAGGTCATGTTCAGTTTGAGATGGAGTTGGGCAAGCATGGTGATACATCTATGAAGGACCAGCAAAAAGAGCGATCTATCCTGAAAGAGGTACAGAGGTAGCCATAGGTAGCAGACTTGCAGGATTTTGTAAGAGGAGTGGCACTGCACAAGCTAAAGCATATTGTTTGCAAACCGATGCGATATGGTATTAATGAAACTATCTTCTATGCTCTCATCATTGCCAATGGAGATCTAAAAAGCTTTGAGGAGGCCATGGAGAGTCCAAATCGGGAGTCATGGATGCAGACCATGATGGAGGAGATGGAGTCTCTCAGGAAGAATCGGACATGGCAGCTGATGGATCTACTAGATGATGCTCGACCCATTGGCTCCAAATAGATTTTCATTAGAAAGAAAGCATCTTTATAGCAAGATGGAGTGAGGTACAAGGCAAGGCTAGTAGCGAAAGGATACTCAGAGAGAAGGTATTGACTATTTAGAGGTCTTCTATCCAATTATCAAGCATATGTCCATTAGAATGCTATTGAGCATAGTTGTTGCTTAGGATTTGGAGCTAGAGCAAATGGATGTAAAGACAGCATTCCTCCATGAAAATTTGGAGGAGAATATATACATGGAGCAGCCACAAGGCTTCAAGAAGCCTAGGTCAGAGGAAGAGGTTTGTTTGTTGAAAAAATCAATGTACAGGTTGAAGCAGTCTCCAAAATAGTGGTACAAGCGATTTGACATCTATGTGAGAAGTATAGGTCTTTCCAAGTGTGATCATGACCCATGTGTATATGTGAGGTCTTTGGAGGATGGATCTTGGATATACTTATTCTATTATATAGATGATATATTGATAGCATGCAAAAGTAAGGAAGTTATGTAGGAGTTGAAAGAAGCTTTATCACGTTAGCTTGAGATGAAGAACTTGGGCCTACAAAGAAGATCCTATGTATAGAGATTGTCAGAGACAAAACCAATGGGTTGCTACATCTATCTTAAGAAGGTTATATAAACAAGGTCTTAGAGAGGTTTGGAATGAAGAAGGCCAAACCGGTAGAGCTACCGCTTGTCGGACATGTCAGACTCTTTAAGATTATGTCATCATAGACTGAGATGGAGATTGAGGAGATGAAAAAAATTCTATATACTTCTGATGTGGAGAGCATTATGTACTCTATGATATGTTGTAGGCTGGACTTAGCCCATGTAGTGAGTTAGGTAAGCAAATTTATGGCTCAGCCTAGCAAGGAGCACTACAGAGCACTAAAGGGTATCTTCAAATACTTGATTTGTTCAATTGGGTTTGATATCTGCTATGATTAGTGGGAAGATGCTAAGAAACATCCTAACATGTCCAAAAAGACTCAATGGCAGATAGAGGGGTTTGTGGATGTAGATTTTGGTGGAGATGTGGAGACTTAGCATTTGATGATAGATTTTATATTTAGCCTGTATGGAGGTCCAGTCTCATGGAGATCTTATTTGCAATCTATTACAATCTTATCCACTACCAAAGTAGAGTACATCGGCATCACTGAGGCAGCAAAGGAGGCCCTATGGTTGAAGGGCTTGGCACTAGAGATGGGCTTCCCACATAATATAATTAAAATGCATTATGATAGCCAGAGTGCTTTATTACTCGCACAGAACTCTATGTATCATGTGAGAATCAAGCACATTGATATGAGATATTATCATATCAAAGAGTTAGTGGAGGATGGTGAAGTGGAGTTGGTGAAGGTTCACACCAAGAAAAATCCAACTTATATGCTCACAAAGGTACTTCCATGGCATAGCTTTCACAATTATATGGTACTAATGAGACTGATGGATAGATCTGATTCACAAGAACTTAGAAGCACCAAGATAAAGATTATGAGCTCAGATGTGGTGCTCTCAAGCCTTGAAAATAGGTGGAGAGAGACCAAGAAGAGAATTGAACCAAATATCTCAGAGTTTTAGTTAATGCTTCAGTTGAGCCGACTCAGCCTCTGATAGAGCCAGCTCGAGTAGAAGATTAGAAACCAGCATATCAGGAGTATCAGACTCGCATGCTAGTTAAGCTAGCTCGATTTTTGAGAGAGCCAGCTCGAGTTGTAGAATAGAAGATGGGCACATTTATCGAGCTGACTCAAATCCTAAGAGAGCCAGCCCGAGTAGTGGAACAAAGATTGTGAATCGGGCTCTTGTGACTGGCATTTTAGTTGAGCCGATCTGATCTCTAATCAAGCTGGCTTGAGTGGTGAACAAAATAGGACATGGTTTCTGTTCTAGCTTGAGATTGGATTTAATCCTAGAAACTTATGGCCTCGGTTTGTAAGATCCTAAGAGACTGACCTATGAATTGGATTGGGTTTAGTCCAATGGGTGTGTGCATGGAAGACATGAGTGTATATGGGCTCAAAAAGTGCATCACATTAGGTTAGCTAGGAAAGTTTTTGGATTAGATCACTTTGACTAGGTATATATATATACTTTATATTAAGTTTGTAATTAAAACAAATTGAATACAAGATCTTTTCTCTTTAAAAATTCTCTCTCTTCCTCTCTCCTTCTCCCTCTCTTCTATTCTCCACGTCCTAGGGTTTGCTAGGGTTTGATAGAATGCTACCATCTCTTTCCTCAAATCCTTATTGCTGTTTTCACAATCATCAAGCAATAAGGATTGTTCCAATATTGGTAGCCTCTAATTATAATTCAAAAAATTACACTAACTCCTTAGTGGGTACTAAAATCTACATAGACTACAAATGGGCCTGAGGAAAGCTCTGGCTATCTGTGTGCATCTATAGATAGGTTCTCAAACATTTGTTTCTCCAGACAATTTTGAGTAATCAGTTTTGCCCCAAGCACCTCTTCTAGCACCTTCACTAAAAATCCTAGTTAGGTCCAACCATTAATATGACTGAGTTTGGTACAATAAATGAACAATGACCAAGCCCGAGGAAAGCTCTAGCCAATCTGACCACTATTCAAAGAGTGCGATCTAATCATCATATAATGGATAGTAATTTCAATATACAGATGAATACCAGGTGTAAGGCACCTCCAATATTTACCTAGATAATTGGATCTATTACCATCCATCTTAATGGGAGGCCATGACTCAGTTATTTTCATAACTTTATCATTTTTAAGAACTTAATAATTTAGAAATTTAGGTTATATGTGATTTAAAGATAGAGAAGACTTGGACCAAATTACTCTCACTGACTTCATCAAGTCAAATCCTCTCACTAACTTCTCCAACTCATTGATGAGGACTAGGATCAATTTCCATCCAAGGGCACCTATATCAGCCTTAGTAATCAAAATCAGTCACACTGATTTATCTTAATGGCATGGGTTAGCTCAAATCACTAAGTTATCTAACTAAAATCAGATCGAGCATAATTGGCCAAGTAAGTGGAGAAAGGCGGGAGGGTGGCCTCATTTTTTCCTTAGACACCAATGTAATTGGCCAGAAAAAAATAGTCCCAATTAAAAACTCCTTTCAACCACTTGCCTTAGACACCAATCGATTTATCTATTTTGAATTAGTTAATCTAGTGACTCAAACTTAACCTCTGAGCCACAATCAGGTCCATTTGGCTAGATCAATTATATAAACTTGATCAAACTACAACTATTGTATTTAACCTAGAAAAATTAATCTAATTTAACTCTTGGTTAGATCAATTTTCTTATTAGATCCATATTACTTTTGATTCTAACCCTAGGTCTAACCTAGTTAAATAGAAAATACCTGACTTAAGCTAACCCATTACCCAAGGCTTATGATAATGACATTAGATTTTTCATTCACAATTCTAGATCTAATCTTTCATAACTTAAGGTGAATAAGTTTGGCTTGACCTAATTAAATTAGAATAAATCCAATCAAATTAGGCTAAATCATCTCAATTAAATCCTAATCAAATCAAAAATTAATTGAGCCAAAGTCCTAATCAAATCAAAAATCAAACTTCCTTAGCAATTAGGTCATCTCATAACCTAAACAGGTCAAATTCAATTAAATCCAATTCAATTAGACTTGATCCAAATCTCATTACTCCATCAAATTAAGCTAATCAAAAATCTAATTGCTAATAAATTCTCTCATAATTTACTAACACTTAGTAAATAATTTCATTGCAACTTTTGTAATAGGTTAATTATCAATCGTATTGATGATTATACCCTTGAATAATTCTTAATCGTCAATCAACCATCAGATCAGGTAGAAACTTCTATTATGTGTGACTTCATAGGTTCAAATACTAAGCCGATAGTATAGAAATAAATTTTTTATACCAATCGATGTGACCATCTAGCAATGATACCTAACGTTCGGATAGGTTGAATAGTCGCAATGCAACATCTAAGAACTTATGGCATATGGTTACCATATATTTCATTCCTTTGACCTCAATGCTTAAGACGACTTTGGAGTTTAACTGTCCACTCCTAATTAGTGCATCCAGATCATGTCTCAATCTCATAAATCCTTTAACTCCTCATAAGAATTATCCTGACTAAAGTTTTGCTAAATTGAAATACATTAGAACATCTTCTCCGATACTTGAAGGGGTTAATCTCATCTTGACTTATACACCGACTTTACAAGTACTTGATTGCATCTAAAAATCTTTCATCACTATATTAAAAATAAAAGTAGTCCAACACCAAAGTATAGTGAGTTGCTTGCAAGTTACCGTGGTGATCTTAGGTCTAAGGGACACTTATATCTATATCCTTCATGAGCAACTCTTGACAGTAGAAAGCTTCATGGTTAGGTCACGTTCAGTGAACTATATCCCTATATTTTAACTACATGTCATACTAGTATCTCCACACTCCTTGGTTAAGAAAACAATCAATCCATATGGCATACAATGACCTATACTTAATAAATATTGTCATCTTAGATAGCAATATATTATTTGATTGTGAATAGATTTAATAATTATAGAATAAATCCTTCTTTATCATTTAGAAAATAGTTCTAAAAACTTCATCACAAAAGAGTTTATAAACAAAGATATACAACAAGTAATGAAAAAGCTAGAATAATATTTTATTTAATTAATAATTCATATATATTTTATAATGAGCTCAACCACCTACAAGTTAGATGATTGGCTATAGGATATATTTTCCAATAGATCCCACCTCAAGGAGCAACATCTTATCATGTGTTGCTTGTAGTGGGTCTCGAATCTGAAAATAAAGATAAAATAGTTAGTCCCCTAATCTTATAAAATAAATAAACAGTACCAAATATCAAAACTAATAATACATCTTCCTCTTTTAGATCCTTCAATACCTCTTCTAAGTGAGCCTATTTCCTGAACTATAGTTTTTCCCAATTTAGGATTCGAGGAAGCCGGCCAAAATAGATTGTTTGACTATGCCTATTCTCTCAAAAAGCCAAACCTAAAAAAAAAGTAGTTAATTATACGACGACATAATAAATAATTACATATATAAATTCAAAATGATAATCACTATGAAATAAGTAGATAAAGGAATAACTTAACATCTTTATTACCATCAACACTATAATACGACCATTAATATAATCAGTGCTCTCCTTCGCACCTCTCTTTCTTCTTTTTACCTTATCTGTAGCCCTAAGAATAAATTTCATGAGGTGCTCATGGATTGCTGTGGCCCATGCATAACGACCAATGTCCTCTAAGGGGTCAATAGTGGAGAAGATCCATGGTATAATGCTAAGATTTGATAAAGAAAATAAAATTATACCTAGAAGGTATGCATCAAATAATTGTACTATGGATCATATGCCATTAGAAGATGAATCAGACAATAATTCTTTGATCCTATCTTCCAACGCATCTCTTCTAACTATCCCCCCTGCAAAATGTGGTCCTAACTACATTATGGAGAGCCTTCTTCATATCAATGGCTACCCCATTTAGGGTTAGCGCACCCCAAAGTAAGGGCGATGACCTCAGCACAGAAGACCAATGTCTATCCTCCTAAATGAAATGACCTCCTACTCTCATCCCAGCAATGGAGGAGTTGGTCTACAACTATCTGCTCTTATGTGATGACTGGGATATCGAGCATATTGTAAAATATGTGCCCTAGAAGCCAGATTGGCTAATACTTGTAATACACATTTAAGAGCAATTTTATAATTTTGACTATAAATTAATAAAATAATTATTTTGTATCATAGTGTGTATTTAAAATATCTGTGATACATCTTTTGAGTTAATGATAATGATAATTTATATTTTCAAGAGTTGAAAATTAAAGACATAAATTTTTATAATTAACTCATAAACTACTTCCAATCGTAGGATCATCATGAGGATAGTGATCGATCTGAAAGGTTGGTATACGATCGCTTTCTTAGGATAGATGTGTCTTGAGTCTACGGTATGGAGACACTAGAATGAGAGTATAGGTACTCATTAGAGAACGAGGGTACTAAGCATGACCATCTCGAGCAGTCATAAGAAAATCTACCTTCTCATCAATGACTGACTCGAAGCTGTAGTGGTATGTCTGATTTTTTGACTTAAGGTGCATCGACAGTTCACCTTGAGGGTGTAATAGTTTAGCTATATGATAACTTGATCTCCTAGCCATTCAAAATCCTGAGGTGTATGTTGGCTATAACATATTCATTGTAGGAATTGGATTGCACCAATAGAAAATATATCTACCTCGATAGATGAAAAGTAGCCCTATGATAATCATGAGATTGAGTCTATAAGCCTATGACCATGGTAGAGTGAAGATGATAGAAAGAGTTTCTATTAGGTTTTTACATTGGACTCAAATCGAATGATTAATTCATATGACAGATATTGGGTTTGACGAGTTTATCTTAACCCTAATCCAGTCGGAGCTCAAGATAGAAGAATCCAATCACATAAGTAGCTGCACCGAGAGGTTCGCTTTTAGTTCTAATGGATTGCCATCATATACTGCTAGATATCACTGATAGATTTTGAAAATAATTAGAATAATTTAGATGATCGATCATTCTAATTGTATGAATCAAAAAAGTTCTAATCCATCGAAAGGTGTTTCGATGATGTCGATGATAGAGATCGCGACATGTCTCATTACTATATAGAATTGAATCTAACTGGATCACACAAATAAGAGTTTGAGTTTAGATATCATCAATTAGACTAACACAGTTCAATTAATTTGGATTAGATCCAATTAGGTTTAAGAAAATCATGCTAGCACATGATTGAGCCTAATACTCTCCTATTGTAATCATTTTGATTCATCTTGACTGAGCCAAATTTATTTGGGCTTACTCAAGAATCTTATCTTAGTCTGACTAGAGCTTGTCCAAATCAAAAAAGAATTATCTTAATTTATTAGATGAATTTAAGACAACACCTGCTAATTTCTATCATCTGCTAATTCCTATTTTTGGACATAGGTCAACAGTTGACCCTGGACACTTGGACATAGGGCCATGTCTCATGCACCTATAGGAGAGCACCTGGGGCTCTTGTCCCCTACTAAAAGAGGAAAGAGAGAGGGTGCACACCACTCTAGGCATGCACCCCATATGGATAAGGGATGGAGTCCTATACAGATGGGACTCTAGGATTTCTTGATGGGTTTGAATACCTAGGCACCAAAAAGTTTTGTTTTATCCAGTCTTGATGCCACCTATGTGGATTTTTTAGGGACTCTCATCTGATTGGATCAGATGACATCATCCACTAATCAGATTTAGATCTGATTGAATGAAGACCTTTGATTGGCCAGGATGATGTGGCACTGCATGGCGTAGCAGGGTCTATTTAAACCCTATCTGCGCTTAGGGTTAAAAAATTTTTGCACAATTCTCATGCCCCAAGGTTGCCTCTCTCTCTTCCACACCCCTTCTGATCTTCTCTATCATCTCTCTACACCTAAGGATTTGGGCATAGGTTCAAGTGCCATCCAAGGAAGAAAAGTGCCCAGATCAGGAAGAAGGCAACACTGCTGAAAGAGACGACTGTTGCTTCTTCAAAAAATTTTTTGAAGAACTTCAAGATCAGATCCAGATTTGATTTTTAAAAAATTAATTCAAAAGAAGAAGAGCTCCAGATCCTACATGAGTGGATATCAGTAGAGGCCAAATGCTTGCATGGCTCCTTCTAGAATCTCAAGAATAATCAATATCATCATAGGATGATCTGATTACCCAAAACAAGATATAAAATTAAATTAGATTTAATTTTATTTTTAATTTTAATATTAAATTTTTAAAATTAGATTTGAGATGTCTCAGATCTAATTAGGATCATAGAAAATTTTTTTAAAATATTTCTTCAGATCCAATTAGATCTAAACGATCATGTGCTAGAAAAATAGAGTTTTTCCTTCAATTAGTATCAGAGCTGTGTTAGCAATTCATTAGATCTATTTTAGATCTAATTTAATTTTTATTTATGATCTAATATTAAAAAATTTTAGATATCGTATCAGATATAATTAGATCTAAAATCAAAAAATTAAAAATTTTATGATTTAGATCTATAATGTATGAGATGCATGACTAGACTAGGAATAGAATAGTTCTATGTGTAGTTTAGCATAATCATGTTGTTAAATTAATTAAATATAATTTTAGATCTATTTTATTTCTATTTTTTTGATATTATAATTATTATAATCAGATCTAAAAAATAGAAAATAAAATCTTTAATTTTTAATTTATTCATATGAGATATAAAAGATGCATGCTTGGACTATTTATAGAATAGTTCTATAAAATATCTAGAATAGTTTTATTTTTGATATGGTCAAATTTAAAATTTTATTTTTTATATCTAATATGTGATATTTTAGATCTAAAAATATGCATGATTGATTGAGTTATGATACATGAGATGTATGCAAGACATGTATAGATTAGATCTTTTGTATATGTGATATATGATCTAACTAGTTTTGTTATAAAAAATATATTTTTGATTAAGACATTCTCTTTGACTGTCCGAATATAAGAACAAAATAAGATTTAAAGGTCCTCTCCTCCTATTCAATGGGATGTTCTTATGATGTGTAGGGGTGCTGCATGTTTGTTCTTAATCAAAAATCAAAACTTATCTTTTTATAAAATTCTAGATCCTAAAATCCTATAATTTTATTACATATTTTATTCATAAATCTAAAACTTAATTAAAAATTAAGATTATAAAATTAATTAGATCTAAAAATTATGAATTTTTAGATCTAAGACATATTCATAAAATTAGATTCGGACTTAGATAGCTTAATTAGGCATAGCAATTGATCAAATCGAATCAAGAGTTGGTTAGATGGAATCAAAGAAAGCTTAGATTTGACCAGCCTAATAGGATTAAATCTAGGCCAAGATTGATTCATATTGAGATGTGACTCAATCAAGTCAAGACCTAATTTGGCTCCATGATTCGAGCCTAAATTGTAAGATAATCCAATTGGTTCTGATTCAATAATTTAGTGTCTAAGATAAGTCTGACAAATATGACTGACTAATTTTTAATTGGAAGCTACTCGACCTAAATACGTTCTTGTCAAGTTAATGACATATCACTTCCACCGATCTCACTTGCCTGGCCATTTATGTCGATCCAATTTTGATTTAAGATGGCTAACAATTCAAACCAACTCATGCCACTAATTGTTATGACTAAGTCAAGTCAAGTTTAAAGAGATCTAAATTAAATTTTTCTAAAAAAATATTAAGTCTAAAATCTTCCACCATTGTAGATGTGCGGGCTCTTTTTGGAGTTGATTGTTCTCGACTGGATATAGTGGTTCAATTACAGTAGAAAGACGTAACCATATCTCTTAGGCATTAGATGCTATGGGTTGGAGGATGGGTTGGGCTCAATATTCTGAATATGGTGAGGGATTCAATCAGAAATTTAGTTCATGCAAATGGTGGATCTGACTTAATAAAGGAGTGGATCAATATTCCGAATATGATGAGATTTATCAATTAGAGATCAGGTTTGGGTGCACCATGATTAAAGAATCATTGGACAAGAGTTATCCACTCATCGATTGACTCATCATCAATAACTATTAGATGAGGTGGTGAGCTAATTGGTGGGACCGCATCATCCACTAGAAATTAATAATCATGGAGATTTTTGCATCTCTGCTAAGGGAGTGTAGGGATCCAAGTAAATAGTGAGAGCCTAATTTATTTAAAAATAAAATTTTTAAATAAATTAGCTAAGTCTAATTATAAAATCTAACTAGAAACTTTGACTCTCTACAAGAAAATATCTGCATCCAATCCACTAGCCCTTATCCTGAACACCCATAGATTGATCGGATCCAACTATAAGGATTGGCTCTGAAACTTCAAAATTATTTTGGATTCCAAGATGTTGACTCATATGTTGGATCAGGATCCTTCCATCTTACTAGCCTATCTATCTGCTGATCAGAGAGCGTCTCTCGAGAAGTGGATAAATGAAGATAACAAAGTCAGATATTACATATTGGGCTCGATGTCTGATGAGCTCCAATGCCAACATGAAGACATTAAGACTAGCTACCAAATATTGGCTCATCTGTAAGAGTTGTTTGGTGAACAGAGTCGTACAGCCAAATATCAAGTCACTAAGAGACTGTTTAAGGCTCAGATGTGTGAGGGACAGTCAGTCCAAGATCATTATCTGATAATGATCAAGAACCTAGAAAAGCTTTAGAAGCTCGGTGTCAAGTTAGATCAGGATCTGCAGATTGATATAATTCTGGAGTCATTGACTGATGCACATCGGCAATTCATCATGAACTATCATATGCATAAACTTTAGAATACCTTGGCTGAACTCATGAACATACTGTTACTGCTGAGTTTCTATGAAAGATTCTAAAGGCTTAGTACTTGCTGTGGAGCGGACTTTTTTCAAGAGAAAATCTTTTGAAAAGAAGAAGAAGTCCGTGAAGAAGCAGAAGATGGATGGTGGAAAGAAAAAGAAGACAGAGCTAAAGAAGAAGGCCACTGATAAAGAAAAATATTTTTATTGCAATACTGATGGCCATTGGAAGCAAAACTATCCTTTGTACCTAGCCAACCTAAAGAACAAAAGAAAGGCAGGTCCTTCTGGAGGTATGCTCGTTATAGAATCTAACCTTATGATTTCTTCTGCATCTAGTTGGGTACTTGACTCTGATTCTAGTGCTCACTTATGTACTTCTATGCAGAATCTTGAGGATAGCAGGAGGCTGAGGGATGGTGAGATGATCCTACGCATCAAAAATAAAGCAAGAGTTACTGCTATGACCGTGAAAATCTATCCTCTATGATTACCATCAGGATTAGATTTAATTCTTAAGGACTATTTTTATGTGCCTGTAGCAAGCAAAAAATTTGATTTCTATTTCATATTTAGTACAAAAAGGCTATGTAATTAGTTTTTTTAAGGACCATTGTAATATTCTTTATCAAAGAAATAAAATTACAAGTAGTTTTTTTATAAATGATCTCTATCAGTTATATTTTGATGTTTCTATTTTTAATATCGAGTAAAATGTGAATGTCATAGAATCAAAATAATCTAGAGATAGTCTAAATGATAGGAATCTTTGGCATCTTAGGCTAGATCATATAGCTGAAGATAGGATTAACAAATTAGAAAAATTCTGGCTATTGAGTTTGTTAACTTTTGAGTCATATCTAATTTGTAAATCATATCTTCATGGCAAAATGATCAAGCTTTCTTTTGTTGAACATCGAAAAAGGGCCACAGACCTGCTTACCCTAGTACATACTGATGTATGCGGTCCATTTGATGTGCCGGATCATGAGGAATTATGTCTACTTTATCAACTTTATCGATGATTTATCTCGGTATGGATATGTGTATTTGATATGACACAAGTCTGAAGCTTTCAAAAAGTTTAAAAAATTTAGACTCAAAATAGAAAAATAAATAGAAAAATTTATTAAGATTCTTCAATCAGATCGAGGAGATGAATATCTTAGTCAAAAATTTTTAGATTATCTTAAGAACAATGGCATAGTCTCTCAATGGACTCCACCTGTAATGCCTCAACTCAACGAGATTTCAAAACAGAGAAACTAGACCCTATTAGATATGATCCGATCCATGATAAATTTCATGAACCTTTCTGAGTTTCTTTGGAGACATAGTCTGATGACTGCTATATATTTATTGAATAGGATTTTCTCTAAGATCGTTCCTATCACACCGTATGAGATATGGCATAGTAAGAAACCAATCTGAGTCATCTTAAAATTTGGATTGTTCGGCCCATGTCAAGAGACAACAGACGGACAAAATAGAGTCTAGGTTCTTTAGAGCTTGATTTATTGGATATTCTAAAGAGTCATTAGGATATTATTTCTATCTTCCGAAAGATCATAATGTGATTATGAGTCGACATACCATCTTTCTTGAAAAATAGTTTATTCAAGATGGTGGCATCGGAAGGCAGATTAGACTCAAGGAGAAAGTCTCCGATGAGAAACGAGCTAAGGAACCTATGGAATCCAATCAAATTGAGCCAACCCAGACACTACCTCCTCCACCTCGTAGATCAAGTAGAATTTTCCATCCTTCTGAAAGGTACTTAGGTACTATATCAAAAGATGTAAAGAAAATGTTCCTCACAGAAAATAGAATTCATGATGATGATCCCAAAACCTATGACAAGGCGATATCAAACATCAACTTCGAAAAATGGTTATAGGCAATAAGATCAGAGATTGACTCAATGCAGTCGAATCAAGTCTGAATCTTGATAGATCCACTTAATGGTATAGTACCTATTGGGGATAAATAGATCTTCAAGAGAAAGATAGATGTCGATGGAAATGTAGAGATATTCAAAGCAAGGCTTATAGCAAAAGGGTATAATCAGCGCGAAGTCATTGACTATCAGGATATTTTTTTGCCAATAGTCATGCTTAAATTTATTTGCATATTGCTTGCTATTGCAGCATATTTCGATTACGAAATATGGTAGATGGATGTGAAAATGATATTCTTAAATAGATATCTGAAGAAAGATATCTATATGGAGCAGCTGCTAGGTTTCACATCCAGTGATAATGATCACAAGGTATGCAAACTACAAAAATCCATATATAGACTTAAGCAAGCATTTCGGAGCTGGAATGCTCGTTTCAATGATGTAATCAAATCATTTGGATTCATTAAGAATAAGGAGGAGCCCCATGTTTTCAAAAAGATCAGTGGGAATGCTATTGTCTTTCTCATACTATATGTGAATGACATTCTTCTAATTGAAAATGATATTTTCATGTTGACTACAGTCAAAATATGATTATCTAAGGAGTTCTCTAAGAAAGATTTAGGAGAGGCATTCTTTATTCTAAAAATTAAGATTTATAGAGATAAATCGAATAGGATGCTGGGGCTCTCATAGAAAATGTACATAAAGGAAGTGCTAAAAAGGTTTAGCATGGAAAACTCCAAGAGGAGATTAGTGCCCTTCAAACATGGCATTCATCTCTCTAAGAAGATGTGCCCTAGCACATCTGAGGAGATTGAACACATGAGCAAGATCCCTTATGCTTCAGCAATAGGAAGCCTCATGTATGCCATGCTATGTACATGACCTGATATTGCCCATGCTGTGAATATCATGAGCAGGTATCAGTCAAATCCAGGCAAAGAGCACTAGACTTCTGTAAAATATATCCTTAAGTACTTAAGAAGGACTAAGGATATGTTTCTATTTTTGGTAATGGAGAACTCCAGATCCAGGGGTATACAGATTCGAATTTTATGTTCGACATAAATGATCAAAAATCGACATCTGAAAGTCTATTTATTAGTAATGGTGGAGCTATCAGTTGAAAGAGTTTTAAGTAGATGATGATAGCAGACTCTACCATAAAAGTAGAGCACATCGCTGCGTCGAAGGCTGCAAAGAAGACATTCTGGTACAAGAAGTTTGCTGCAGAGCTCGGAGTGATGCCATTAGATGCCATCCCTCTGTACTGCGATAATAATGGTGCCATAGCCTTAGCTAAGGAGTTGAGGTCTCACCAAAAATCCAAGCCATCGAGCGATGATACCACCTCATCAATGATTACCTCAAGAAGAAATACGTTGAGGTCAAGAAAGTCAACACTATAGATAATGCGGCTAACCCACTGACAAAGCCATTGAGCCAGTAGAAGATCAAAGCCTACCTTAAGAAGATGGGACTTAGATTTGTAGCCAACTGACTTTAGGTCAAGTGAAAGTTTATTAGATGTATGTCCTAGAAGTTAAATTGGCTAACATTTGTAATACACTTCTAAGGATAATTTTATAATTTTAACTATAAATTAATAAAAAAAATATTTCTATCATAATGTGTATTTAAAGTGTCTGTGATACATTCTTTGAATTAATGATAATGATAATTCATATTTTTAAGAGTTGAAAATTTAAGACATGAATTTTCATAATTAACTCATAAACTGCTCCTGACTGTAGGATCATCATGAGGATGGTGATTGATACGGAAGGTTGGTGTATGATCGCTTTCTTAGAATAGATGTATCTTAAATCTATGGTATAGAGACACCAGAGCGAGAGTATAGGTACTCGTTAGAGAATGAGGATACTGAGCGTGACCACCTCAAGAAGTCATAAGAATGTTTACCTTCTCATCAATGACTGACTCGATGCTGTAGTGGTATATCTAGTTCTTTGACCTAAGGTGCATCAGTAGTTCACCTTGAAGGTGTTATAGTTTGACTATATCATAACTCGATCTTCTAGCCATTCAAAATTTTGAGGTGTATGTTGGCTATAACATGTTCATTGTAGAAATTGGATTGCATTAATAGGAGATCTATCTATCTCGATAGATAAGGAGTAGCCCTATGATAATCATGAGATTAAGTCCATAAGCTCATGGCCATGGCAGAATGAAGATGGTAGAAAGAGTTTCTATTAGGTTTTCACACTGAACTCGAATCGAATGATTAATTCATATGATGGATATTGGGTTTGACGAGTTCACCTTAACCTTAATCCAGTCGAGGCTTAAGATAGAAGAATCCAATCACACAAGTAGCTACACTGAGAGGTTCACTTTCGGTTCTAATAGATTGCCATCATATACTACTAGGTATCACTGGTAGATTTTAAAAGTAATTAGAATGATTTAAATGATCGATCATTCTAATTATATGAATCAAAAAAGTTTTGGTTCATCAAAAGATGTTTCGATGATATCGATGATAGAGATCACGACATGTCTCATTATCTTACGAAATTGAACCTAACTGGATCACACAAATAAGGATTTGGATCTGGATGCTATCAATTGGACTAATCCAGTTCAATTGATTTGGATTAGATCCAATTAGATTCAAAAAAATTATGCTAGTACACGATTGAGCCTAACATTCTTCTTTTGTAATCATTTTGGTTCGTCTCGACTGAGCTAAATTTATTTGGACTCACTCAAAAATCTTGTCTTAATCTAACTGGAGCTTGTTCAGATTAGAAAAGAAATGTCTTAATTCATTAGATGGATTTAAGACAATACCTGCCAATTTCTATCATCTGCTAATTTTTATTTTTGGACATAGGTTAACAGTTGACCCTGGACACTTGGACATAGGGCCATGTGTCATGTGCCTATAAGAGAGCACCTGGGGCTCTTGTCCCCCTACTAAAAGTGGTAAGAGAGAGAGAGGGTGCACGCCACCCTAGGCATGCACCCATATGGATAAGGGATGGAGTTCCATATAGATGGGACTCCAGAATTTCTTGATGGGTTTAAATACCTAGGCGTCAAAGAGTTTTGTTTTATCCAGTCTTGGCACCATCTATATGAATTTTTGAGGAACTCTCATCTGATTGGATCAAATGACATCATCCTATCAATCAGATTTAGATCTGATTGAATGAAGGCCTCTGATTGGCCAAGATGATGTGGCACTGCATGGCATAGCAGGATCTATTTAAATCCTATCTGCGCCTAGGGTTAAAAAGTTTTTGCATAATTCCTACACTCCAAGGCTGCCTCTCTCTTTCTTTCGTGCCCCATCTGATCCTCTCTATCCTCTCTCCATGCCCAAGGAGTTGGGCATGGGTTCAAGTGTCATCCAAGGAAGAAAGTCACTCAGATCAGGAAGAAGGCAGCATTGCTAAAAGAGATGATTGTTGCTTTTTCAAAAGAAGTTTTGAAGAACTTCAAGATCAGATTCAGATCTGATTTTTGAAAAATTGATTTAGAAAGAGAAGACCTCCAGATCTTATCCAAGTGGACATCGGTAGAGGCCAGGCGCATGCGTGGCTCCTTCCAGAACTTCAGAAATAATCAGGATCATCACAGGATAATTTGATTATCCAAAATTATAAAATTAAATTATATTTTATTTTATTTTTAATTTTAATATCAGATCTTTAGAATTGCATTCGAGATGTCTCAGATCTGATTATGATCATAGAAAAAATTTTTAAAATATTTCTTCAGATCTCACGCGCCTCCTTCCAGAACTTCAGAAATAATCAGGATCATCACAGGATAATTTGATTACCCAAAATTATAAAATTAAATTATATTTTATTTTATTTTTAATTTTAATATCAGATCTTTAGAATTGCATTCGAGATGTCTCAGATCTGATTATGATCATAGAAAATTTTTTTAAAATATTTTTTCAAATCCAATCAGATCTGAACGATTTTGTATCGAAAAAATAGGATTTTTTCTTCACATATAGTAGAAGAGTGTTCAATCTTCTATAGGCATCCATCAATAGCTCTTGGATGCTCCTGATGAAGTCCACATATCGCTATAGATAGTAGCAATAATTTATCAAATGGGAGAGACTTTTGCTTCCTTAAAACTTGAGAGCTCCTCTCTCGACTTCTTAAGGACTTCGAATGAACCATCTGCAAGAACTAATGAAGATCAGTTATAGGTTATTTACTACAAAAAATAAATATATTAATGAATTAAGCATCTACATACAAAAGAGATGATACTTCACTTTAATAAAAATCTATGATGATATTGTCACATCTTTACATAAATCTACTAAGCAAAATTTATACATAAATAGGGTATCATTGCTACATATATGCATGCATGTATAAGTTTACAAATAATGCAGCTACAAGGTTACATTTCAAGAATTTCTAGGAATCCCATTTGACTATAAATTTCATTGGCATGTTCTTGCAAACAAAAAATAAAATAATAAATTTTATAATATATTTTTAAATTATTTGACAAGGGCTAGTTGTAATGTGTAATGAGGTTGTCAATCAAATATTGTCAAAGATAAGAAAAAATTCATAACTTATATATTACATTATCTTCCTACCAAAAGAGATTAACCATGATATGATATTATGATAATACCTGTGAGCAAAATACTAATGCAAGGGTGTAAAGAATATATTAAATACTAACTGTGTAAGATCCAGGTGTCTAATGGCAGACAACTTTGACGAGCAAGTGTTACGTCTCCTAATTTTTTAGCATTAGTTTTATGTTAGGTGATGACACATATATTAATTCCATCTATTAGATGTTTATGTTAGTTTTATTGTGTGTATTTTGTGTATGCATGTGGCTGTGTTTGCATTTCTATTAGTGCGCAAGTATGATCTTTGGCGGTATACCAACTGAGACCTTCATTTCTTTCCAAACTAATTTCATATAGTAGTGAATAAATAGATGAAAACAGATAGTATTACAATAATGAATGGTATATAGTTGGTATATGCATGGTTTTAACACATGCTACTAGCTAAACACAAAGAGATCTACATTATGTAATCTACCAATATAAAACAAAGTTTATATAATAGTACCTTTAGTTAAAGTTGGATGTTGCTATGGTTGGGGAACTCTTGAACCCTCCAAAAATGAGCTGACAATAGAGGGTGGTGGCAATTGGGTGGCTGTGAAAGACTTGAGCAAAAGATCTAATGGTGGTGAAGTGGTGGTGGAAGTCATGAGTAGAAGATGCAGTAGCGATGCACTGACGATAGAAGTCACGAAAAGGTGCGGGACAGTGGGGTGGGGCTTGGGGAAGTCCCAAGAAGGCTGACGACCAAGTGGTGGTGGTGGTCGGGTCTAGGAAAGAGCCACTAGTGATGGAGTTAGGAGAGAAGAAGCAAGGATATCAGATGGGTGGAGGATTTGGATGGAGAGGGTGATGCCAGATGGGTGGGATTTTTGGGAAGAGAGGAGGGATCACGATTGGGTTTGGGAGGAGAGGAAGAGGGCTGATGGATGAGGGTTTGGGGGGAGAGGAGGGTAGGTGGGGGAGAGGAGGGGAGAGGAGGGCCAGT
Source organism: Cocos nucifera (assembly GCA_006176705.1). NCBI lineage: Eukaryota > Viridiplantae > Streptophyta > Magnoliopsida > Arecales > Arecaceae > Cocos > Cocos nucifera. Next base: position 125,783 of record QRFJ01003950.1, read on the forward strand.
GGAGTGTTTGGGGGGAGGGGAGGACAGAGGGGTTAAGAGTTTGGAAGGAGATCAGCCAATGGGGGTTTTTGGGACTCGAGAAGAACGTCGGCTTGGGAGGATTCAGACAGCGTCCGAGGTGGATTCGGAGGAGATAATGATGGTGGCCGAAGAGAAAAAATGAGAGGGTAGCCATGGATGGAGGGGGTTTTCGGTGGAGATAAGGATGGTGGCTGCAGGTGGTGGGGTTTCGGTACAGATGAGGATAGTAGTCTCGGGTGGAGGACAAGTTTCGGTGGAAACATAGAGATAAGGACAGCAGTTGCTGGTGGTGGGGAGGTTACGCTGGAGACGTGGAGACGAGGATGGTGGCCGGCGAGAGAAGAAGAGAGGCATGGGTTTGGAGAGAGAAGCATGGGTTTGGAGTTTTGGAAGGGAGAGAGAGGAGAAGAGATGGGAAGAAGGAGTGCGCGCATAGCGTTACATCACATCTCATTCAAAGCTTGGTCTTTTCCTCTTAAACACTACTATGCCAGGATAGATGCCTCCCAAATATCATAAGGCTTTTAAGCCCCGCTTTGAGATGCGCATCGATCTAAGGGATAGGAAGGTGATAGGAGATGGACTGGGATATGATCTGTCAATTGAAGCCCAATCTCTTTCTCTCTCTCTACACATACATACACACATAAGTCAAATAGCTAAACTTTATGACAATAAAATTAAAGGCATCAATAAAAAGAAAGCAAATGAAGTTAAGAATATATTAATATAGTTATTTATTTTTCTTACGTTCATGATTATTATATAAGATTAAATATGAATACAAATATTAGAGAATATTCGAATACTTATCTAGCCATATTTATATCTATTTTTTTTATCTTTTGGATATAGATTCAAATATAAATAGAAATTTATATCTATATCTATATAGACTCGAATATTAAAATGGAACCGAGTCGAACCTTGTTTTCTTTGTATGGGAAGAATATATTTGGTTTAGCTTTTGGAAAGACTGTTGCCTTGTTTGTTTTGTATATTGCGTCCAATGTGGGATAAAAGAAATGAGCTCCGGAGGACACGATCCTCCCTGGGATATCTATTCCCTCGTCATCATATGCATCCTTCTGGCTAGAAACCGGTCAAATACCATAATAAAACGACACCAGATAGTCACAAGCAGCCTGCAGCGTGCTGCACTTCCCTGTTTGGAATCGCGTTTCCCGCACTGTCCAGTGTTTCCTCTGGTGCCAGCTTTGTGATGATGGCTACATTGGATTCTTTGAGCCTTGAGGCAGTCTACAGCAACAACAAATGGTTCCTGTACCAAAAAAATGAAAACAACAAATGGTTCTAAAAGAATACAGCTATAGTTTTTGTTGTTATGGAACTGCTCCACACATCCTGCATGTGATTCACCGCATGGTCCACATAATCCTCATTTACAGCAAAATCATACCTCAACACCTTGGTGCATATCCTGTTCATGCACAAACAGACTGATAGCCATCATGCCTTTGATTGTTTAAGTAATTACCTGTCAATTTACTTTGTGAATTTTTACAAGAACCATTAATCGTAGTACTTATGATTCAAGTTATCTTTAACTAGCACAAAATCAATAGTTTTTCTTACAAGATCAGCAAGTTTAAATTGAAAACATATTTTATGCATGAATGTCATTATTTATAAGAATACAGATAAAAATTAATTATATGGATAGAAATAGATTGTCATCCTTTTATTCTACTAACCATTATTATATTCTGCTAACAATTGTTATTGTAGAGCAATAGCTAAATGATAGAAGTTAACTTAAGTAGAAATATTCGCTAAATTTCAACATATACAGATACTGACATAAAATAAATCACGTAGAATGCTAATACGATGAAAAAGATCTCTCAAGGAATCTTGTCCGTAGTAAAGGACATATGTCGATAGAAGAATAAATGCTAATGATGATGGGACTGCCACTTAGATGCGTGTCCTTCAACTTAAAAAGGATCATTTTTTGGTGCTATATATATATATATATATATATATATATATATATATATATATATATATATATATATATATATATATATATATATATATATATTACATAAATATTCTAATAAGATCTTTGCAAAATACAACTATTTTATTGGTAACTTTTCTTATAAGAATAGTGTATGATGGTATAAATTTTGGTGATTGTTATAGTACGAAGACTAGTTATATTGTAATATTACCCATCTTGAAATAACCCAATCTGAGACGTCGATCACTTCTGAATTATAAGCAACAAACTACCATTATATTTACTTGATATCAGATCATATCAAATTAAAACATCTGCTTGTTCCCCCTCCGTTTTCCAGTCGTACCAAAATTGCCACCAAGGCACGTACGTAGTAGATAATCCTACTAAATAATTGTTTTCCCCTAAGCACTGACCTAGCTGGAGATCTCCCTCCTGTACGGATCCAAAAGATCCTCCCCCACCTCCGCCCCTCCTCCTGTCACTATATCTACTTAATTATTCCCCTCCATCTCCACCATTAATATATCCTCACCATCATCTCCGGATTTTGCTCTTCATAAAATAAAAACAAACAACCCTTCTCTACTTCCTACCTAGATCTCCCCCTCTCTCAGTCTTTCTGGCAGAATTGGATCCTCTCTTTCAAACAATATAACCTTTGAAAGATTTTATAACATAACACGTCAGCAGTCAGTCACAACGTGGACCGAGACTCTCCTTTCTCTCTCTCTATCTCTCGTTGCAAATGGAACGAGCTGAGGAGAGGAGGTTATTTATTGCCCGGACCCTGAGGGTCGGTCCGGGTCCGTGAGAGATACGCCAGAGATTGAGAGATTTTAGAGAGAGAGAGTGAAGGAAATCCGGTGGCGCTGCATTCATTCAGAATATCGGAAGCAAATCCGCCGCCGGACCTCCTCCGCCGTCCGATCGAGATCCGGATCCCAACACAGGGTCAGATTTCGTTCATCGAATCGTCTCCGCTCTCCGAATCTTCCAAGGCAGCGCTCGGATTCGGAGATCCCGTCACAGCTGCTTGTATAAGTAGCAAGGCGGTGGTGTGGACTGTACAGAGAGAGAGGAAGAGACCAAGCGGCGTTTCGAATTTTGTTATAATTATTACTTTCTAGAGAGAGAGAGAGAGGAGGAGGAGGAGAGCGGATGGCAATGGAGAGAGGAGGTAAGAGCACCGGCGGAGAGCCGCACGTCCTCGCCGTCGACGATAGCTCCGTCGACCGCGCCGTCATCGCCAATGTCCTCCGAAGTTCTAAATACCGAGGTATTTTTTTTTTCCTTTTCTTTTATTTCTTTTAAACGGCGGTAGAAGACTTTTTTTTTTGAACTTTTCTTTCATTCTCGCCGGCAGTGACGACGGTAGATAGCGGGAAGAGAGCTCTGGAACTCCTGTGCTTGGCATGTCCATCGATTTAATTCTTTTTAATATATATTTTATATATTAAATCTATTTTTTTCTACGATTAATTTGGATATAAGAATTGGGTTTTTCAAATAAATAAATTTTCTCGAGGGAAAACTTGATGCAGGAGACGGATGTGAATATGATAATCACGGATTACTGGATGCCGGAGATGACAGGATACGAGCTCCTCAAGAAGGTCAAGGTAAAATAAAAAAATTTAAAAAAATAATTCAGAAATTGAAAAATTTTAACGATATTTAAACATTTGGTTTCGGAAACTTCAGTATTTACGATTTGCCATTGTTCCAGGAATCGTCCGAGCTTAAGCGGATCCCCGTCGTTATTATGTCCTCGGAGAATGTTCCGAATCGAATTAGCAGGTACTTATTGAAATTTCCAGAACCGTCAGGGGCATGATCGTCAATCTACCTCTAAATAAATTATTTGTGAAAATATTTATATTTGATTTTTTATTAAATATTTTGGTGGTAGGTGTTTGGAGGAGGGAGCCGAGGATTTTTTGCTGAAACCCATCCAGCCATCAGACGTGTCGCGCCTGTGCAGCAGGGTCCTGCGGTGAGTACCGTTGGATCCGTGGTCTCCTGAGGGCAGGGTCTTCTCTGTTTGGTGAACTGGATCTTTAAAATGTTCATTTTAAATCAAAGGCTCCTCCTATTCTAAAGGGATGTTGAAATCTGAACGTTTTTTGCATGGTCTGCTGATAGCATGAAATTTTGGAGTATGTTATTGTTCAGAGTGCTTACAAGAATATGAAAAACTGTCTTTGGACGTTCATAAATGTTCCAATTTTTGGTTGATTCCTGATGCAACCAAATCTAGTCTATCCTTGTTGGTTGAGCTAATCGGGCCACTATTACAAGTCAATTTAGTTCATGCCGAGTCATCAAGGATCTAACGAGTAAGTTCTTAGAAAGCCATGAACCCAAATGCTAGTTGTATGTCATGATATAATTGAGCATGATTTCTTATGATGTGAATTCATAGTGCGTGATTGTGTTTCGAAAAAACGAATACAAAAATGCTTTAATAAGCAATTGAGCAATTTTCTATTGTCGAGTTATCATATCGTTGCTCAAATTAATGAACAGTACAATCTGTTTCATCCTTGATTTTTCGTAATAACTTATTTATATTGCTAATTTAGAGCAATGAGAATTGGAATTTCTTTGGGATCGAATCCTATGCGCAAATAAATGGAATGGATTAGATTTTGGAGATACTTGAAAGCCAAACTTAGTGTAAGATTGTTTGAATGTTTCCTGTATGTGCTTCAAGTTTTTACACTGACAACGCGTTGGCTGATTTGAGGCGTGGAAATGTGGTAGGAAGAGAACCTCTTCCTATGTCTACATGCTAGGACTAATTATGGCAGGAGGAGGGCTTTTTCCAACGTAGACTTCTCGTGCTTCATGCTTCCTTTCCGATGCGTGGCTTCTTTCTGTTGAAACATAGCAATCGGATCTCGTTATGTTGGCTTTATGGATTCAGGGGACCACAAGTAGAAACATATATGGACTCAAAAGAAGATTGTGGATTTTTATTGCCACTCGGTTTTGACTCGTCCACTCCCTTGACTAAATTGCTGGTGTGAGTTTATTAGCTGAGCAATGAGTTTATCAATTGCTATCAAAGCGGCAGTCCGAAGTTAATAATCATACTTCTCTGCCACTCAGAAGAGAGTGAATTATCATAATTGGAAAAAAACAACCCTGGAAATTTAATCATTGGAAAACAACCATTATCAAGGATAGAATCAAGCCATGATTTCGGCAATCAAAGATCAACTATAATCTCAGCAATCAAGAATCAACTTAAGCCACAATATGTCATAATCAGTTGTTCTATCTTTGAATTTCTTTCTCGAATCTTTAGGAATCAAAGATAGAATCAAGTCATGATCTTGGCAATCAAAGATTAACCATAATCTCAGTAAGCAAGCGTCAACCGAATCGGTAGAGATATCTTTGAATATTCTCTACTAATTTTCTTGTTTGATTATGTAGATAAGGATTCCATAGCTATCATGGCCAGATTTTCTATTTGTGCAGCCATGCTTACCACTTTTATAGATCTATGCTTATCATTTTTGTATGGACATATTTACCATTTTTTGTAGTCCTTTGAATTTTGGTGTATGACCGTTCAATGTTTGTTAGCAACTTCTCAACTAGCTAGATTGATTATTGTTTTGTACTAACAATATAATTATAACTACTAGTGATATAATATAGGTATTTTGGAGCTCAAGCAACCGCTTCATACATATTTCTGGATGAAAAACCTTGGAGCATTGACTTATTTCTTGGGTCTTGAAGTTTCATCAACTACCAAAGGCTGAACACTAAGCCAAACCTAGTACATAGAGGATATCATTCGTGAAGTATTCCTGACTGATGATAAAGTTGTTTTTACCCCTATTGAAGTGAATGTCAAATATAAAAAATGTGATGGAAAACTCTCATATGATCCCACATATTATTGATGCTTGGTTGGAAGCTTGGTATATCTCATCATGATAAGGTCAGATATATCCTTTGTTGCCCATGTTTTGAGCCAATTTTCGTCTGACCCTCGTCAACTTCATTTGTCTTCAATTCACTAGGTAAGTTGTTACCTTAAATGCACCCATAGACTCTTATTGAAATAGCCTGGACCTAGCCCAATTTGCTCGACTGGCCAAGTCCCAAATGGGAGCAAGTGATCGAATGGGAGGAAAGAAGATTTCTAGAAGGATTCTTCTTCCTCTCCAATTTTATCAGAAAAAATAAAGATCTAGAGCAACCAAAATCCTAGATCTTCTCTATAAAAGAGTCACTTACCCCCTATAGCCTCTATCCCAAGTAGCCAATCAACTTTCTCTCTTCTTTCTCCCTCTTTTCTTCCATTGAAGCCACGGCCTACCATCATTGTGCTCGCAAGCAATCATGGCCGGAGATGTCGCCGGTGCTTGAGGTAACCCCGCTCTCCTTCCTCTCCTTCTTCCCCTTTTTCCCAAGGGCATGGCCACTGACCGTCGACTTTGTCGAAAAACCACCAAGAATTAAGACCCTATTTTTCCTTATTTTTGGCTGAATCTTCTTCCTGTTTTCTAGCCACCACCACCATCGCCCTTGGTGCCGCACCCCTAGCATGACACCAACCTCTCTACTGCCCTTCCTAGATGTCTTGGTTGCCGGTCATCAACCAATGATTAGAAAAATGTATGAAAATGGGTGAATCTCTTTTTTTCTGAATTTTTTTCTTATTTTCTCGTCAATCAATCACTGTCGTCAGCCATCCACTATTGCCCCACTCTTAATTTTGCCCTACCATCTATTGTTAGACCTTCGATCGTACCGCCGAACCTTAACCATAGCCAAAAGAATCTGATTGAAGTCCTTCCCTTGTTTTCCAAGAAAGAAGAAAGAAAAGAAGAAGAAGAAAGAGAAAGAGATAGCTCTCTCTTGTATTTTTCTATCTCTAGTCTCTCCTTCTCTCTACTGAAACCTACTTCTCTATATTCTCTCTCTAATTTCTCTTTCTTCATCCATTTTTTTCTCTAAAAAGATCTATGTACTCTAATATTGAGCCATGCCTTCTCTTCTAGAAACCTGTATTGACTCTGAATAGATAATTCTGAATTGCTTTAGTGCCTGAGTGGTCTATCAGATAGATCACCTCATCAACCTTCTTCCTTCATTATTTTTAATTTTATTAAATTTATCAAACAAAAATTGATTATGATTTAATAGTTTAAATATAATCACCTGAATTTTTTAATGAAGTCGGAAGATCTAGGATGAACGAGGTAAGTGGATCTTATGTTTCTTATTTATTTTTAACTTATCATATATTTTATGCAATCGATCTGTTGCTATATGAAATCATAATTTTCATAAAATAAGGATCGGTGCATGAGACATGAAAAAGCATATCTTATTATAATAAGTGATTCTATGAATTTATTTTATGAAAATAACATACTTATAAAGTATGAATTTTATGATTTTTTCATATATATATATATATATATATATATATATATATATATATATATATATATAAAGAAAAAGATATAAAAATTTTAAAAGCTTTCAAATAGCTATGAATGAATATTTAAAATTGAGAACGTCGATACCCAGAGCTAGCATCCATAAGAAATATACCCTACCAATAGATATAAAGTTGGCATATAAAATAAGAACTCTATCAATTAAGAAATATGACTTTATCATGGATATAAAGTTACCATTGCACAAATATGTATAAGCAATATTTTGAAACATGATATTAACGTATGACAAGAACAACTTATGAATCATCATGTTTATGAAATGTTTATTATTTATGCATACATAATTGTCTTTATGACTCATTTTATTATATATCTTATGAAATATTTTAATTTATATTTTATGTTATTTTTTTAATATCATATTATCGTAGAAAAAATGATATTTGATTTGATAAAAAAATATAGGTTTTACTAACTAAACTAGTATAGCTCATACCTCTTTATTTTCTTTTATTTTATGGAGGAATCAAATTAATATAATAGAGGATCCAGACTTGGAGGTCTACATAGCAAACTTGAAAATTTTGTTACTAAAACTTAGTTTATTGGATGATCGTGAACTTGTAATTAACTATTTATAAATTTTGAAACATAGGTCCGACATAGATTTTGAATTTAGATACTTTGAACTAGCCTTGATTTAATTAATGATTTAAATTAAAATTCTTTACTATTTTTTATCATTTTTTTATGAGGATGATGGGTGGACATAGATTATTTCATAGAAATGGAATAAAGATTGCGGGTTCGGGTCTACGTACCTGCATAAATGTGAAAACGCTCAAAACTCCCTCATTTATCAGACTCCACAAAACTCAAAACAACCATTGCACGATCAAACAGTAAATCCGTGCGGAGGAAAGGGATCCATTCTCTCGCATGTAAGATACAACCTCTTTCCAAGCAAAATAGTTCTCATTCTTAGCAGAAATATGCCGTGTTCACATCTCCGTTATTTGAAGCAATTTATCATGGCCAAGGAACGCTTCTAAAAATGGCGTTGTTCCCTTTTGATGATTGCGACCATGAAGACTAATTGAGTATAATAAAGAGTACGATATACTATATCGTTCATACATATATGTACAAAGGAGATCCCAAATCACAAATTATTTCTGGGATCGAATGCCAGTGCTACTAGCCAGGCAGGACAGCTCCAGGATTTTGATTTCTTCACCTTCATCCAAGCTTATTCGTCGCATGGCAACAAGAAAGTAGAATAATTCATGACTTTCATGTTCCTTGGCAGTTGAAATCCTGAGGCTCTACCACTGCCTAGATTACTCTGTTCGTTCTGTTTTCCTCTCTTACAATTCTCAGGTTGTGAATTATAGTTTCCTTAGCTACTATATGCTCACAGGTGCAAGTACGTATTACGTGCTCTGTAATTGCTACTCTTAATATTTTTAATACAACAGATCGCCTGACATTGGATTCTCTCCTCAGACGCTAGTTTCTCCTTCCTATTTCACCTCTCTCTCCGACTAAATCAATCTCTCAGTGCTCTGACCAAACTGCCACCATGTTATCACCTTTGTGATTCATTCTGTCCAACCAAATCCATTCTGATTGCCCCCGTCGACCAAGACCACTAATTTTCTTGCTCATTCCTTTCAATTACCCAGTTCTTAACCCAACCTTAAGATTCCCTACAAGTAAATAAAGATCCTAGATATGTTGAGGACAAACCGGTTCTTAGATAGATTCTACCCCTTATTTACATAAATTATTTTGAGATTTGTTCTTTTGGATGGATCATGGAGGTGTAAGTGGTACAGATTTATGCTTTACGTTAGCTAGATGGTTTTGAAAATGAGAATAAATATAACATGCGAGAATAAATATAATTAATTGGTTTAATTTAGGATGTAATATGATCCTATTCCACTACCTGGCGGCATCTTTTGCAGCGAGCACGCTAATTGCCTTCCATAACCCATCCATTTACTGGAAAATGAAATCATTCTCATGGTAATCTCCCATTTAGTTGATGGACATTTAATTGGATGATGAACTTCAGAATATTATGTATTAAATTAACCGATCATTGGATAACTGTTTCTTGGTATATTAAGAGACAGTGATCAAGAATATTCAGTAGACTTGTTGGAAATTTGGAATCATACTGTAGTTATTAATACAGCCATTCAAAGTTATGGTTTTCTAGAATTATAATATCATGGGTTGAGTTTATCTGCAGATTGGTGCATGTTTTTAATCTCAGACGAGGTTGTCAAATTTCCTAGGCTGGGCTGTGGACCCCTTGTGTAGCCTAGGTGAGCACCTAATTGCTTAATTGGTTGCTAGGGAAGAAAGCTCTCCAAGCTTTTATCATGCATGCTTTGATAAACCCTGAAGGAAATTGATATTCATTTGATTGGTATAATACAAATGATTCAATAGGTATATATATACATTGGCTATATTACAAAATACGAAGAAAAAAATAGCTAAGTTACAAAATAAAAAGAAAACCTCAAAAATATAGAAAAAATAAGAATATATATGATATACACAACAATATAATAGGAAAGACAAGAATGTGATATGCACAGCAATATAATGCTTGATTATATATCTTATATGCCTAAAAAGAAAAGGAATATACAATGTCATATATATGGCAATGTAATGCCTGATTATATCCCTTATATGCCCAAGCATTCATTAATACTGCCCCTCAAGTTGGAGCATGGAGTCAAAAATGTCCAACTTGGATGATGGATGAAGAAACTGGTCCTTTCCAAGTATTTGTTAGTTGTTGCTTGGTATGAATGTAGTAAGTAATGAGTTATTGGATCTGTTCACGGATAAAATGGCAATCAATTTTAACATACTTGGTTCATTTATAGAAAACTAGAGTGGAAGCAATGTGCAGTGTTGCTTGACTGTCACAATGAAGTTGCATGGGACATGTAAGAGAAACATGCAAGTTATAAAAGAGCTCGAAGCCAAAGGAGCTCACTAGTAGTAGTAGGCATAGCTCTATTTTTGACTTTAGCGGAAGAATGTGAGACTATAGTTTGCTTCTTAGTTTTTCAAGAAAGTGGAGAATGCCCAACCATGGTAAAATAGTCAATGATGGAGCGATGGATAGTGGAGCAACTCACCCCATCAGAGTCACAATAAGTGACTAAGGACAAGTTACTAGATGCAGGAAGAAATATACCTTATCCTAGTGCTATTTTGAGATAGCAAAGAACCCGCATGGCAGCATCAAGGTGTGGCTGAAGGGGATCATGCATGAATTGGCTAAGAATGTGGATTGAATAACAAAGATCTGGATAAGTAATTATCAAGTAGACCAACCTACCAACTAAGTGCCTATATAGAGAAGGATCAGCCACCTTTGGACTAGTGGTACTAGATAAAGAATAATGTTGTTCCATTAGAAATGCACATAGCTTGGCTCCCAGCATGCCTATCTCAAAGAGGATGTTAAGAATATATTTTCTTTGACTGAGGATAATACCATCCGGCGATCTAGCAACTTCAATTTCCAAAAAATATTTTAATGGGCCAAGATCTTTGATATGAAACTATGAGTGTAGATAAATCTTAACAGAAGAGATGTAGATGGGATCATTTCTAGCAAGAATGATATCATCCATATAGATTAAGATGAGGACTATACTCTCACCTTGAGCATGAGTGAACAAGGAGTAATCGGCCTTGGACTGTTTAAAACTGAATTGGACAATAGAGGAGATGAATTTTTCAAACCAATTACAAGATACTTATTTGAGTCTATATAAAGACTTGTTTAGTTTGCAAACTCATGAATCACCTGGGCGAGTAAAACCTTAAACGCATGAAAATATTTTCATGCAAATCACCTTGCAAGAAAGCATTATTGACATCTAGTTGGTACAGTTTTCATTTTCGTATAGCTGCTACCACCAACAAATAGTGCATAATGACCAATTTGACCACAGGCGTAAATGTCTTATGATAGTCAAGACTTTCAACTTGGGTATAACCCTTAGTAACCAGCCATACCTTATAGCGATCAATTGATTTGTTAGCCTTGTATGTTATGTGATACACGTATTTGGAATCAATGGCTCTCTTCCCAGCCAGTAAATTAACCAAAGTCCATGTTTGATTTTTTTCTTATAGTGCAATCTTTGCTGCCATAGCCTCATGCCACTTTGGACTTTTAATGGCTAGTGAAAAAATATTTTAGCTCATCAGTAGAATTGATGGCCACCAAGAAAGCTAAATGTCGAAGAGAAAATTTATCATAATGAACAAAATTTGAGAGAGGATAAAGGGTACCTGAAGAAGTTGTTGGAGTGGCAGACTACGAGGGATCGACTGAAGGTGGCAATTGAAAGACATAATCTTTTAAATAAGCCAATATTTGTTGAGTTCGAGTAGATCTAATGGGCTGTGGTTCAGGAATTTGATCCTGCTCAATAGGAGGAGGCCCTATTGGAAGCATTTCGGATGAATTATTTTAATCTATGAAGGTTTGGATGTGGGATTGGCTGTAGATATGCACGATGGTGGATCATCAAGAATAGGAAATGGAATAACTAAATTGGTTCTTTGGCTATTACGCATTGGTTCTGCTATAAAAGAAAAGCAATATGGAAAAATATGTTCATGAAACACTGCATCTCGCGAGACAAAAATACTATGACTTTCAAGATCATAAACATGATACCCTTTTTATCCATATGGGTAACCAAGAAATATACATCGAATGGCTCTAGAATCAAATTTAGTGCATGACCTTGCATGGTTATATGCATAACATAAGCAACCAAAAATATGAAGGTGATCATGAGAGGATGGTTGATTAAACAATACCTTATATGGTGTTGTATGTAGCAAAACTGGAGTTGGCAAACGATTGATTATATATGCAACCATAATTAAGGACACATTCCTTCCAAAATTTTATGGGCAAATTAGCTTGAAATCTAAGTGCTCGAGCCACTTCTAATAAATGCCTATGTGTTGGGAGTATCAACACACTTTGATACCACTTATTAAGGATCTACTACCAGCAGATTACGACAGAAAGAAAGAAGAAAATCAAAATGAGAATAATCAAGTACGTGGATCAGCCTAAAGACTCACCTCCATGGGGCATGTAGAACTTCACTATGAAAAAGGAAGAGATACAAGAGGATATTATCTACTCTAAACTCACATATATAATCCTCTCAATAAGAAGTTATCCTTACCAAACTCTCTTGGAGACCCTTTGAAACGATCACAGTCCATCGCCTAGCTGTCTGCCTGAAGCTCCTGCTCCTGCTATCACTAGCATCCTTCTCTCTACTCCAATCGTCTCAGGCTCTTTCAAATTCACCAAGCCACACCTTCTACCTCCAGTCATGGCCCTTCTGCCAAGCCACACCTTCTACTTTTCTCAGTCTGCTGCTTAAATAGCCACGGTCACAGCCTAAAACCCAAGAAAAAATGAAAAACGACCGCACGCAGTCCGCATGGAGAAAGGACTCCCCCGCACGTCTGTGAGGCCGCCTAGGCCTGGGTTGCGCCCGTGTGCACCCGGCCTGGGCCGTGTGCCAGCGCACCCGTGCTTGGGCCGCGCGCCAGCACGCTGGTTGGCCCATGCACCAGTGCATGCCTGGGCCGGCCCCAACAGGCCTGCATGCCTAGGTCGCGCATCCGTGGGCCTGCTAGCTGTGGGCCCCACTTTGGCAATCCGGTGGATGCTTCGCGTGCTTCTTTCATACGTATCTTCACCATCTTGACTCTGATTGAGGTGTTCTTGGACTCGTTAGACTTCGTCCATCATTCTGGAACTCATTGTGGGCTTAATATGAAAAAATTTAAGATATTTTTCTCAACAATATTCACTTTGACTCGATATTCGATCTTCACCTATCCAAGAGTTCTTCTAGCACCCCCATGCCCTAGGGCAATCGCCTGCTGATCATGGATGGGCAAACATGGGAGTCGAGCCAAGCTACTTGATTTCACCTCCATCAACTGCTATGATCTACCTGACCTAAGATCTGCTCGAGATAGCCTCCTGTAGCAATAGAAACTTCACTTTGCGATGTCGCATATCGTCCTCCTGAGCCTCTCATCCCGTGCCCAATTCTTCTCCACCTGGAGCTCCACCTCGCACTGGGCTCCCTGACATGAGGTAATATTCTCCATACTTTCTTTCTTTAAGCACCACCCTACTGTCATGCATAACCTTCAAAATTTCTCTATCAACTTTCCATCTAAAGCCGATTGAATCTAGTCTACTCAGTGAGATTAGATTCTTCTTAAAGCTGAGTATGTATCAGACCTCACGCAACTTCTTCACTGTTCCATCATGGAGCTTCATGCTGACCATTCCGCTGCTCTTGATCTCACAGCTCGATCCATCTAACAGGAACACAATGCCGTCACTAGTCTCTAGGGAGTCAAACATCTTTTTTCTGCAACATATATGATGAAAACAAGCAAAATTCATAATCCTCTAAGAGAAAAAAGTAGATACCTCATCAAAAATTAGAAGGACATCATCACTACCTTCTGATCACTACTGGCCACCGCCATAGTAGTCCTTATCCGATCCTTGAGTTGTGGACAATCCTTGACTTGATGCCCTAACTCATCGCACCTGTAGTATCTGATCTTGCTTTGGTCCCTCATTTTGGACTTGGATCATCCTCCTTGTGATCCTCTGCCGTTTCGTCTACTACCTCCTGCTTCTCTAAAAATTGCCAAAGCTGAGCTACCACCATCTGAGCTCAAAATTGGGTTCTCCCTCCTAAGAACTTCGTCCCAGAGTATCACTGCAGTGACCTCGTCCATCTTGATGGTGCTCTTCCCCACTAGAAGAGCAGTCACTAAGGACTCATACGAAGAAGGAAGCGACGCTAGTAAGACCAATGCCCTGATCTTCTTCTCAACTTTTTTGCTAATGCTGAGGAGATCGGTGAGGATCTTTTGAAAGTTGGATAGATGCTCCCGCATGCTCTGGCCTTCATCCATCCATAGCCGGTAGAACTGCCTCTAAAGAAAGTAGGTATTGGTGAGGGACTTTGCCATGTACAACTCCTCGAGCTTCGACCATAGTGCCATCGAAAAAGTTTCGCTAAGTACATGGATCATCACATCATCCGTTAGGTACAAGCGGATCATGCTCACCATCTACATCTGGATTCGCTTCCAATCCTTTGCCTCTATGGTGACTGGCATCTCATCGTACAAAAAAGCATTGATCAAACCATGTTGGATGAGAACATCCTTAAACCTTGCTTGCCATAAGAAGAAATTATTCTTTCCATCAAACCTATTGATCTCTATCCTGATTGCGCTTGTTTTTTCCATATTCTTCAATCTCTATCACTACTGTTGCAATCTGCACTCCCATACTATTTGGGCTCTGATACCAATTGTTGAAAGTATCAACATGCTTTGATACCATTTGTTAAGGATCTAGTACCAGCAGATTACAATAGAAAGAAAGAAGAAAACTAAAATGAGATCAATCAAGTACGTGGATCAGTTTAAAGGCTCGCCTCCATGGGGCATGCAGAACTTTACTATGAAAAAAAAAGAAATACAAGAAAAGATTATCCACTCTCAACTCATGCATATAATCCTCTCAATAAAAAGTTATCATTACCAAACTCTCTTTTGGAGACTCTCCGAAATGATCACAGTCCGTCGCCTAGCTGTCTGTCGAAGCCCCTGCTCCTGCTATCACTAGCGTTCTTCTCTCTGCTTCAATCATCTTAAGCTCTCTCAAATTCACCAAGCCATACCTTCTACCTCAAGTCACGACCCTTCTACCAAGCCACACTTTCTACTTTTCTCGATTTGATGCTTAAATAGCCACGGTCACAGCCCAAAATCTAAGCAAAAATGGAGAATGATCGCACATAGTCCATATGGAGAAAGGACTCCCTTGTGCATCCGCGAGGCTGCTTGGGCCAAGGCCATGCGCGCACACGTCTGGACCTGGGCTGTGCCCGCTCACGCCCGACCTGGGCCGCACGTGGTGCTAGGCCGTGTGCCCATGCTAGGCCACATCGACGCCTGGGCCGCACCTGTGCGCTGGCTGGCCCACACGCTTGGGCCAGCCCCAACTGGCTCGTGTGCCTAGGTTGTGCGTTCTTGGGCCTGCCAACTGTGGGCCCCACTTTGGTGATCCGTCGGATGCTCCGCATGCTTCTTTTGCGCGTATCTTCACCATCTAGACTCCGATTGAGGTGTTCTTGGGCTTGTTGGACTCTGTTCGTCATTCTGAACCTCGTTGTAGGCTTAATATGGAAGAATTTGAGGCATTTTTCTCAATACTATGTTTATGCTCCACTACTCCATTTTGCTGAGGAGTATAAATATAAGACTTTTGATGTTCTATGTTCTGAGCCAAGTAAAATTCTCTCATATATATGGATGTGAACTTGGCCCTATTGTCACTATGAATGATTTCAATTTTGAAATCAAATTGTGTGGTAACCATGTGACAAAAGGATACAAGATAAGTAGATGCTTCATATTTATGTTTAAGTAAATCCAAGTACCACGTGAAAAATCATCTACTATGGTAAGAAAATAATATGAGCCATTAAGAGACGGAGTTGAATACAGTCCCCATATATCACAATGAATCAACTTAAAATAATAAGAGCTTTTATTATTGCTAATAGAAAGGAGTTCTAGTTTGTTTTGCATGATGGAAAACATCACAAACATGATTTTGGGGAGAATTAAAAGATAGATATAGAATTTTAAACAAACTATTAAAAGAAGCATGTTCGACGTGCATATGCCTAAGTAAACTAGAAAATCTTGCCATAGCTTGAAGGGCTATGGGGTTTGATGTAAAGCGGTAGTGGTAGATACCATCCCTTTATCTATCCACTTCAATTAGCTTCTTTCGAGGCTAAATCTTGAAATATATAAAAATCAAAAAAGAAAATAATAACACAAGATAAATCAAAAGTTAATTTGCTAATTGAGAGCAAATTGCATGTAAAATTTGGTATGCAAAGAATATTATGAAGGATTATTATTTCACCAAGTAATTTCACCTCACCAACATATGAAATAAGGAGACAAGCCATTTGGTAGCCTGACAGGTCTGTCAAAGGGTATGGTAGTATGCGAATTTAAGATGATGGAAGATGAGACCATATGGTCTGATGCTCTACTATCTATAATCACTATTATAGAATGGGATTACGATAGTGCTTACTATTGTAGCAATTTCAAAACTGCTATCATAAGATTCTAAGACAGCAGTTATACCTAACCATTGCCATAGAGTCGATATATAGCAGCAGTTATAATTAATCGCTGCCATAGGTTGACCTATGATAGTAGTTATAAAAAATCTCTATCATATGTCCAATCTATAGCAGCGGTTATATAAAATTGCTATCTAGCAACGATTATACTTAACCATTGCCAAAGATTCAACTTATTGTAGTGGTTAATCAACTATTTCTATATATTCAATCACTGGAAGTGGTTATCCTTAATTACTATTATAGATTAGATATATGGTAACAGTTTTATGTAACTGCTGCCATACATTAGACATATGACAGCAATTAATTATAACCGCTGCTATAGGTGCATAATATAAATTTTTTTATATTTTTTTTAAATATGATATAATTTTAAAATTTAAAGTTTATTTCATCATTTATTATCTAAATAATTATTGTTAAAGTATCATCATAAAAGATTGCTTCTATCCGATAGTCCTAGCTAAGTCGATTAATAAAATTTAATTTTGATGGTCTTGAACAGTCACATGATGATCTGATAGATAAAGATCATAAATTAATTTAAAAACTTGCAACGATGATCTTGGTGATATTTGTAGAACACATACTATCAAAATTTTATTCTAATCAGACATCATTATCATGATCAATCTAGTACGAGATCATTTCAATCGTTAAATAAAAAATGAGTCAATAAAAGGCAAAATAATATCCAATTATAAGATGATTTTTTAGATAAATGATCTTTGGTACTACTTTGATTATTTGTATGGTGGTGATCGTAAAATTCAAACCACACGTATATGAATGATCCAAAACTATATGTCTCCTGATACTTATTTTTAAAGATCTTATATAATTATGCTTGTGCTTTTGTAAGATATATTTAACATGAATAGTTCATATAGATATGATTTGGATTTCATGATCACCACTATATAAATAATTAAAGTAGTAGTAAAGATCAATTATCCAAAAAAATTATCTATTAATTGGATACCATTTGGCCTTTTGATCACTCATTTTTTATTTAATGATTGAAATAATCCAATGCTAGATTGACCATGATAATGATATCTGATTAAAATAAAATTTTGATAGTGTGCTATAAATATCATCGATATCATCATTGCAAGTTTTTGAATCAATCAATGGTTTTTATCTATCAGATCATCATACAGTCATTCATGACCATCGAAATTACATTTTATCGATTGACATAGCAGGATTATTGGATCAAGGTAGTCTTTTGTGATGATATTTTAATGATAATTATTTAGATAATAAATGGTGAAGATGGACTTCAAATTTTAAAATTATACCATGTTTAGAGAAAAATATGAAAAAAATCTAGATTATGAATCTATAGCAGCAGTTGCAGAAACTACTACTATAGGATCTATGATAGCGGTTGATAACCACTACTACAGATCAAATAGCAGTGGTTTTATATAACCACTGCAATAGACCTATAGCAACGATTTCAAAAATCGCTGTCATAGGTTAGGCTAAATTTTTTTGCATGCCTAATTTTCATCTTTCCTCTCATTCACACACACACACACTCTCCCTCTATCCGAGCCCTAGCTACCCTCTCCGCCATCGACCCACCCCTCCACCGACCTGCCCCATCACCGATTGCCTCCCTCTAGCAACCCCCCTCCCTTCCTCTCTCTCACTCTTTCTCTCTTCTTATCTTGGCTACCCGTGCCCAAGCTACCCACCCTACCACCGGCCAGCCCACTATCGCCCCCTCCATTGGCCCTATCGTTGGCTCTGTACCCCTCAACCTTGACTCCCTCAGCCCCAACCTCACCTCCATCAGTCCCACCTCTCTTGGCCTCTAGTGCCGCGGCAAGCCCACCTTACCATAGGCCCACCCCATCGTCGGCTCTGGCCCCGATCTCCTTTAGCCTACCCCTTTCCTCTAGCACCACCATCGGCCTGCCCCACCGCCATCGGCTCTCCCTCTAGCACCATCATCGGAGACCCTCATAATCTATGTGACCCCCTCCCCATAGTAGATATATTTTTTTATTTAATTTTATAATAATATTAATAATCAATTATAATATTTATAATATTATAAATATTTATAATGATATTTATTTATAATATTATCAATATTTATAGTAATATTTATAATAATATTTATAATAATATTTATTATAATATTTATAATAATTATTATAAATATTATAATAAATATTATTATAATATTTATAATAATATTATTATAATATTCTTATAATAATATTATAATAAATATCCCATCAAATAATTATATTATTTATAATAAAAAAAGAGGCTATGAAAAATTATTTATAACATAAGTATTATTTATGTTATAAATAATACTTATCTTATATCATTTTTTTATTTTGTTATTTTTATAATATCCTATTTTAAAAAATTAGTTTTTTTATAAAGAGGCTATGATGATTTTGGATGAAAAATGGTCAATTCTTAGTATGATTTTAGTGATATTAGTTCTCTTCTTTTTTTTTTGTAAATATTTTAATAATTTCTAATGGCAAGATAATCTTGGATGGCCAGTGATTGTTTAGCGGACAATCGTTCGTAGTCGATTTGATTTAGTTGTAGCGAATACCAAACGTATTTTTGCAATGCATGATTAAATGATGAATTTGAGCATTCTTTTTATTTTTTTTATTTTTTTAACATTTTTAATATTTAAAAAGAATCCCCATCGGTAGGTTCTAGACTGTGCTGATGGCTGTGGGCCACCTCGATGGGTTCTAGGCCATGCCAGCAGGTTCTAGACCATCGAGTTTCACCTAGGAGTTTTTATATATGTGCTGATCATTGATTGAAGGGAAATCCTGATTTCCCGGTCCAGGTTCGTTCAGATCTGATTAGATCAAGAGATATATTTCAAAAATTTTTCTCTTAATCTCAATCAGATCTTGATATGTTTCAGATCTGATTCTTATTATTTTAATAAATAAAATAAAATAAGATAAATTAAATCTAATTTAATTTACCTGATTTGGGTAATCCTATTACCCTGTAGATGATCCTGATTGCAGCGGAAGGTTCTGGATCTCAGCCACGCAAGCGCCTGGCCTCTACCGATATCCACTCGGGTTGGATCTGGAGATCCTCTTCTTCTCTATCACACCTCCAAAAATCAGATCTGGATCTGATCTGGAGGATCTTCAAAACTCTTTTTGAAGATCAGCAGTCGTCCTTTTGCAGCAGCGCAGCCTTCTTGCTTTTGATCGCCTTTCCTTGATCTGAATCGCACCAACCAAGTCCAAAACTCTTTTGGACGTGGAGAGCAAGGGGAGAAGAGAGTTGGCATGGAGAAGGAGGGGAGAGGCAGCCTTGGGGCGTGGGAAATTCTTTCAATAACTTTGATTCATTCTGATTTTTTAGTTGGGCGCAGGGTCTTATTTATAGACTAAGCTGTGATCCAACTCCTCTTCTTCCCAACCAATCACAACCCTTTGTGAAATCAGATCTAAATCTGATTGGTGGGAATAGAGTCCCCTGGATTCCTCCTTAGAGGTGCCTAAGACCAGTCAAAGTTGGTTCTTAGGAGAACTCTAATTGGAATCCAAAAAGGAGATGGAGTCCTTGTCCAACAAGGACTCCTAGGCGCCTCCAACTTGGGCACACGCCAGGGTTGGCGTGCGCCCTCTCCTTGCCAGGTTCTGGCAGGGGGACAGGCCCCCACCAGCTCTCCAATAGGTGCATGACATGTGGTCAAAAGTCAAAGTGTCAATGGTCAACATTTGACCAGTCAAAGGTAGACTTTTGACCAAAGTCAAAGAACAAGAAATGGCAGGTGACCAAAAATGGCAGGTAATGTCTTACAAAATAAGACAACCTTTTCTGACTTGGACAACCTCCAGTCAGACCATATGAAGGCCTCTGATTGAGCACAAACTCCTTTGGCTCAGTCAGGACAACTTATTTATGATAGTAAAAGAAGAACGTTAGGTTCAATCGAGTGCTAGCACGATTTCCTTGAACCTAATTGAATCTCATTCAGATCAATTGAACTAGATCAGTTCAATTGATGATCACCAGATTCAAACCCTTGTTTGTGTGACCCAGTTAGGTTCAGTTCTGTATGGTAATGGGATATGTCATGATCTCTATCATCGACATCATCGAAACTCCTTTCGATGGATCAGAACTCTTCTGATTCGAACAGCTAGATGATCGATCATCTAAATCATTCTAATTGCTCCCAAAATCCACCAGTGACACCTAGCAGTATATGGTGGCAACCCATCAGAGCTGAATGCGAACCTCTTGGTGCAGCTACCTGTGTGATTAAGTTCTTCTATCTTGAGCCCCGATCAGATTAGGGTTAAGGTGAACTCGTCAAACCCTAGTCTCTGTCATATGATGTAATCATTCGATTCGAAGTCCAATGTGAAAATCTAAATAGAAACTCTTTCTATTATTTCACTCTGCCATGGCCATGGGCTTCTGGACTTGATTCTCATGATCATCATAGGGCTGCTCCTCTACCACCGAGGTAGATAGATTCCATCTTGATGCAATCCAGTTCCTACAATGAACATGCTATAGCCAACATACACCTCAGGGTTCCATATGGCTAGGAGACCGAGTAATGGTGTAGTCAAACTATAACACCCTCAAGGTGAACTGCCGATGCATCCTCAGGTCAAAGAACCAGACACACTACTGCAGCATCGAGTCAGTCATTGACGAGAAGGTAGACTTCCCTAATGACTACTCGAGGTGGTCACGCTCAGTGCCCTCGTTCTCTAACGAGTACCTGTACTCTCGCTCCGGTGTCTCCACACCGTAGACTCAAGACTCATCTACTAAAGAGAAGCGATTGTACACCAACCTTCCGGATCAATCACCATCCTCGTGATGATCCTATGGTCGGGAGCATTTTATGAGTTAATAATGATTATTCATGTCTTAAATTTTCAACTCTTGAAAATATGAATTATCATTACCATTAACTCAAAGGATGTATCACAGACACTAAATACACATATGTGATAGAAAATAACCCATTTTATTGATTATAGTCAAAATTATAATTTTGCCCCTAGAAGTGTATTACAAGTGTCAGCCAATTCTGGCTTCTAGGGCACATATATCTAACAATCTCCCACTTGTCCTAAAGCCAATTGGCTACAAGTCTAAGTCCCATCTTCTCAAGGTGGGCTTCGATCTTCTGCTGGCCCAACGGCTTTGTAAGTGGGTCTGCCACATTATCTGCGGAGTTGACTCTCTTGACCTCAACGTAACCTTTCTCAAGGTAATCGCGGATGAGGTGGTATCGCCGCTCAATGTGCTTGGACTTCTGGTGAGACCTCGGCTCCTTAGCAAGGGCTATGGCGCCATTGTTGTCGCAGTATAGAGGAATGGCATCTGATGGCATTACTCCAATTTCTGCAGCAAACTTCTTGTACCAGAATGCTTCCTTTGCAGCCTCTGATGCAGCGATATATTCTGCTTCCATGGTGGAATCTGCTATCACAGTTTGCTTGGAACTCTTCCAGCTGACAGCTCCACCATTGCACACAAACAGACTTCCAGATGTCGACTTTCGATCATCTATATCGGACATGAAATCCGAGTCTGTGTATCCCTGGACTTGGAGTTCTCCATTACCAAAGACCAACATCATATCCTTAGTTCTTCTCAAGTACTTAAGGATACATTTCACAGAAGTCCAGTGTTCTTCACCTGGATTTGACTGATATCTGCTTGTGACACTCACAGCATGGGCTATATCAGGTCGTGTACATAGCATGGCATACATGAGGCTCCCTATTGCAGAAGCATAAGGGATCTTGCTCATGCGTTCTATTTCCTCAGGTGTGCTGGGGCACATCTTCTTGGAAAGATGAATACCATGTCTGAAGGGTATTAATCCCCTCTTAGAGTTTTCCATACTAAACCTCTTTAGTACTTCCTCTATGTACATCTTCTGTGAAAGTCCTAGCATCCTATTCGGTCTATCCCTATAGACCTTAATTCCTAGAATAAAGGATGCTTCACCTAGGTCTTTCATGGAGAATTCCTTGGACAACCATATTTGACTGATGTCAACATGGGAATATCATTCCCAATAAGGAGGATGTCATCCACGTACAATACGAGGAAGACAACAGCGCTCCCACTGACCCTTTTTGAAAACACATGGTTCCTCTTCATTTTTGATGAAACCAAACTTTTTTGATCACATCATTGAAAACGAGTGTTCCAGCTCCGAGATGCTTGCTTAAGTCCATATATGGACCTTTGCAGCTTGCAAACCTTGTGATCAGTATCACTGGATGTGAAACCTAGCGGCTGTTCCATATAGATATCTTCCTCAAGATATCCATTTAGGAATGCCGTTTTCACGTCCATTTGCCATATTTCATAATCGAAATAGGCTGCAACAGCAAGCAATGTGCGGATGGATTTTAGCATAGCTACTGGGGAAAAGGTATCCTGATAGTCAATGCCTTCACGTTGACTATAACCTTTTGCCACTAGTCTAGCCTTGAATGTCTCCACATTTCCCATCTGCACCAATCTTTCTCTTGAAGATCCATTTACACCCAATAGGTACTATACCTTCTGGTGGATCTACCAAGGTCCAGACTTGGTTTGAGTGCATCGAGTCAATTTCTGACTTCATTGCCTCTAAGCCATTTCTCGGAGTCGATATCTGATATCGCCTCGTTGTAGGTTTTGGGATCATCACCATGAGCACCATTACCTATGAGGAACATTTCCTCTACTTCCTCTGAAATAATACCTAAGTATCTTTCAGGGGGACGGGAAAACTCTTTCCGATCTACGAGGTGGAGGAGGTAGTGTTCTTATTGGCTCAACCTGATTTGGTTCCAATTTGGTCCTTAGCTCTTTGTACTTGTGAGACTTTCTCATCAAGCTTAATCTGCTTTCCAATGCCACTATCTTGAATAAACTATTTTTCAAGAAAGATGGCATGTCGACTCACAATCACATTGTGGTCTTCTGGAATGTAGAAATAGTATCCTAATGACTCTTTAGGATATCCTATGAATCGAGCTCTAAAGGACCTAAACTCTAACTTGTCCGCTTGTTGTCTTTTGACATGAAGCCGGACAACCCCAAATTCTGAGATGACTCAGACTTGGTTTCTTACCGTGCCATATCTCATACGGTGTGGTAGGAACGGTTTTTAGAGGGAACCCTATTCAGTAGATAGAATTGAAGTTAACAATGAATGTCCCCAAAGAAAATCAGGGAGGTCTGTGAAGCTCATCATGGATCGAACCATATCCAATAGAGTCCGATTTCTCCGTTCTGAAACCCCGTTGAGTTGAGGTGTTCCTGGTGGAGTCCATTGAGAGACTATGCCATTTTGCGCGTGGGTATGAGAGGATAGTCTAGAGGATTCCGGCTAAGGTATTCACCTCCTCGATCTGATCGAGAGACCTTAATGGGTTTTCCAGTTTTGCTTTTCTACTTCATGTCTAAATTCTTTGAACTTTTCAAAAGCTTCAGACTTGTTCTCATAAGATACACATACCCATACCTAGACAGATCATCGGTAAAGGTAATGAAGTAACAAAATTGCCTCTAGCCGGCACATCGAATGGGCCGCACACATCAGTATGTACAAAGGCAAGGAGATCTGTGGCCTCTCCCCATGTCAACAAAGGAGTTTAGTCATTTGCCTTGAAGACAAGATTCACAAGTTGGATATGACTCAAAAGTCAATTGACTCAATAGCCCATTTTTCTCAATTTGTTGAATCTTATCCTATCTTCTGCTATATGACCAATCTCAGGTGCCATAGATATCTGTCGTTTGGATATCCCTAGGTCGTTTGGCATTAACGTTTGCTCGATAGTTAGAACAGGTACATCATATGTACTGATTAAAGACGATTAATAGAAACCATTCTGCACTATTTATATTCTTTCAATGAATGTTACAATGAGTCACTTAAAGAAGGTGATCACATACCTTTTGTGCTAAGCATGAAACAGAATTAAATTTCTGCTGCTGCAAGGCACATATAACAGGTCTTTTAAACTAAGTCTAAAACCAGTGTAATCGCAAGGGTATTTCCCACGCTACTGCGAGCAACTCTTGCTCCATTACCGACGCTGTTAGATCATGTCTCCATCCCTCAGCTCCGTGCTATACCTCAAGACCCTGCATAGAAGTGCTATAGGTGAGCCTAGATCCAGAGTCAAAGCAACCCAACTGGATGCAGAATAGAAACCGTGAAGGTTAGATCAAATACGAGCATATCGTCCAGAAGGACCGTTCTTCTTGTTCTTTAGGGTGCCAGGGTAAGTAGAGGCAGTTCCGTGTCCACAGTGGCCTCGCTGCTGTGCATGGAAACACTTTCCTTCCACGACCTTCTTCTTCGGTTCTGCCTTCTTATCTCTTGATTCCTTCTCCTTTTGCTTTTTCACAGACTTCTTTTCTTCATTAAGAGCTTTCTTTTGCAAGAAGTCCCGTTCCATTAGCAAGACTGAGCTTTTTAGAACTTTCATCAGAAGCTCGCGTAACCAGCATATCATCCAACCTCGGCCAAGAATCTGAAGTTTATGCATGTGGTAATCATGTATGGAATTGCCCATTATGCATCAGGTCAAGGATTGCAGAAATTAATTCATTCTCAGTCCAGGTCCAACTTCACACCGAGGTTCTTCAGCTTCCATGGCCTTGATCTTAGTCAACAGTGTCTGACTGGACCTGCCCATCACGCCATCTTAGCCTTAAAAGATCGTTTCGTGACTTGATATTGTGGCTGGGCGACTCTGTTCACCAAAACATTCTTAGGTGAAGCCAACATTTGGCGAGCAGTCCGATATCTCAGTTTGGCGCTGGGCTTACATCAGACATCGAGCCCAACATAGTATCTGGCCTTATGTCTTCGCAACCATTTTTCCAGAGACGCTTCTTCTGTTCATGGTGTGACGATGTAAGGTGGGAGGGTCTTGTCCAAAACATGTGTTAACTTCTCGGAACCCAAAAACAATTTGTAATTCCTAGCCCAATCTTTATAATTGGGTCCAGTCAGTCTATGTGTGTCAGGTACGTGCAGTGGGTTGGACGCAGGACATTTTCCTATAGAGAGTCAAAGATTCGAGTTAGATACTGTAATTTGACTTGACCAATTTGTTTAGGGATTTTATTTTAAACAAAATTAGCTCCAATTTCTCGGATCCCTACACTCCCTTGTAGAGATGCGAAAATCTCCACGATTGATGATTTCTAGTGGGTGTCGGCTCACCAACTGACTCATCCACCTCACCTAATGTTATTGTGATGGGTAAGCCAATGAGTGAACAACTCTTGTTCAATGATTCTCTTAATATGGTGCACCCAAACTTGTCTCTAATTCATGAATCTCACCGTATCCGGAATATTGATCCACTCCTTAGTTAAGTCAGACCCACCATTTGCATAGATGTAGGTTCCTAATTGGTTCTCTCACCGTATCCGAAAATATTGACCCAACTCATCTCAGCATAGCATCGAGCAATGCCTTAATAGACAATGGTTCGTCTTCCGCGTGCAACTGAGCCACTGTATCAGCGAGACAATCAACCCCGGGAAGGGATCCGCACATTCTACAATGGTGGAAGACCTCAGGACTTTAATATTTTTCTTAGAGAATTGATTCAGGTCTCATAAAACTTAGACTTGCTTAGTCATAACAATTATGATAACCTATGTGGCATGGGTCAGCTCGGATTATTGACCACCTCAGATCAGAACTGTGTCAAGATATGGCCAGTAAGTGAGACCAGTGAAGGAGATATGCCGTTAACTCGCCAAAACGCATTCAGGTCGAGTAGCTTCCAATTAAAAACAGTCGTCGTCTGTGCCAAACTTACCTTAGACACCAAATTGTTGATCAGAACAGATTGGGTTAGCCTACAATCCAGACTTAAACCTCTGAGACCTAATTAGGTCTGCTTGATCGTTGACTCGAATCTTGACCCAGACTTAATCCTCTATTAGGCTGGTCATTTAAGAATTGTTATCCCATCTAACAACTCTTGATTCGGTTTGATCAACGCTTAGACCTAATTGAGCACCCAGCCCGAACCAATATATTGAATATGTCTTAGATCTGAAATTCTCAATTTTAGATCTAATTAATATTTTTTTCCATTAAATACTTAATTCTTAATTAAGTTGGGTTCATAAAAAATGCACAAAAATCCTAGGGTATTCAGGACTCTGTTTTGCAGAAAGTAAGTTTTGGGTTTTCTGATTAAGAGAACACGCAGCACCCCTACACGTCATAAGAACACCCCATCGAATGGAAGAGAGGCCTTTACCATTCTTCGTTCTTATGATCGGACGGCCAAGAGGAACGCCTTAATCAGGAACATGTAAATCTACAAAACATATCAGATCCTTATTATCATAATCTTCATATATCAAATTGATCTAATTCATGGATATTATGCTAGCATCTTCTCATGTATCAAATCATGCTGTTTTCAGATCTAAATTATCACATAATAATCTGAAAAAATTAGATTTTAAATTGATCTAATCCAAAATAAATTCTAATCTAGACAATTATGTAGACTATTGCTACAATAGTCTAGTCATGCATCTATCATATCTCATATGATATTTAAAATTAAATAATTTTTATTTGCTGTTTATCAGATGTTATTATAACACTTATAATATCAGAAAACAGTAAATAAGAAGATCTAAAATATGATTTAATCATATTAAATCAAAGACATGCAAAACTATTCTATAGAACTATTCTATTCTAGAACTAGTCATGCATATCTTCATGTTCTTAGATCCAAATCATTTAATTTTAATTTTTCTGATTTCAGATCTGATCACATCTCATGTGATATCTGAAATCACATTATTTTTAATTAAAATAAAATTAAAATCAGATCTAAACAATTTTAGAACCATGGCTCTAATACCAGTTGAAGGGAAATCCTGATTTCCCGGTCCAGGTTCGTTCAGATCTGATTAGATCAAGAGATATATTTCAAAATTTTTCTCTTAATCTCAATCAGATCTTGATATGTTTCAGATCTGATTCTTATTATTTTAATAAATAAAATAAAATAAGATAAATTAAATCTAATTTAATTTACCTGATTTGGGTAATCCTATTACCCTGTAGATGATCCTGATTGCAGCGGAAGGTTCTGGATCTCAGCCACGCAAGCGCCTGGCCTCTACCGGTATCCACTTGGGTTGGATCTGGAGAACCTCTTCTTCTCTATCACACCTCCAAAAATCAGATCTGGATCTGATTTGGAGGATCTTCAAAACTCTTTTGAAGATCTGCAGTCGTCCTTTTGCAGCAGCGCAGCCTTCTTGCTTTTGATCGCCTTTCCTTGATCTGAATCGCACCAAACTAAGTCCAAAATACTTTTGGACGTGGAGAGCAAGGGGAGAAGAGAGTATGGCGTGGAGAAGGAGGGGAGAGGCAGCCTTGGACGTGGGAAATCTCTTTCAATAAGACTTTGACTTCACTTCTTGATTATTTTTTCACTTGGGCGCTGGGTCTCTTATATAGACTAAGCGTGATCCAAGTCATCTTCCTCCCAACCAATCACAACCCTTTGTGAAATCAGATCTAAATCTGATTGGTGGGATTAGAGTCCCTTGGATTCCTACTTGGAGAGTGCCTTGGACCAGTCAAACTGGATTCTTAGAAGAACTCTCATTGGAATCCTAAAGGGAGATGGAGTCCTTGTCCCACAAGGACTCCATGCCGCCTCTTACTGGGCTCACGCCTCCCTTGGCGTGCGCCCATCTCCTTGCCAGGTTCTGGCAGGGGGACAAGCCCCCACCAGCTCTCCAATAGGTGCATGACATGTGGTCAAAAGTCAAAGGGTGAATGGTCAACGTTTGACCAGTCAAAGGTAGACTTTTGACCAAAGTCAAAGAACAAGAAATGGCAGGTGACCAAAAATGGCAGGTAATGTCTTACAAATAAGACAACCTATTCTGACTTGGACAACCTCTAGTCAGACCATATGAAGGCCTCTGATTGAGCACAAACTCCTTTGGCTCAGTCAGGACAACTTATTTATGATAGTAAAAGAAGAACGTTAGGTTCAATCGAGTGCTAGCACGATTTCCTTGAACCTAATTGAATCTCATTCAGATCAATTGAACTATATTAGTTCAATTGATGATCACCAGATTCAAACCCTTGTTTGTGTGACCCAGTTAGGTTCAGTTCTGTATGGTAATGGGATATGTCATGATCTCTATCATAGACATCATCGAAACTCCTTTCGATGGATCAGAACTCTTCTGATTCGAACAGCTAGAATGATCGATCATCTAAATCATTCTAATTGCTCCCAAAATCCACTAGTGACACCTAGCAGTATATGGTGGCAACCCATCAGAGCTGAATGCGAACCTCTTGGTGCAGCTACCTGTGTGATTCAGTTCTTCTATCTTGAGCCCCGATCAGATTAGGGTTAAGGTGAACTCGTCAAACCCTAGTCTCTGTCATATGATGTAATCATTCGATTCGAGTCCAATGTGAAAATCTAAATAGAAACTCTTTCTATTATTTCACTCTGCCATGGCCATGGGCTTCAGGACTTGATTCTCATGATCATCATAGGGCTACTCCTCTACCACCGAGGTAGATAGATCCCATCTTGATGCAATCCAGTTCCTACAATGAACATGTCACAGCCAACATACACCTCAGGGTTCCATATGGCTAGGAGACCGAGTAATGGTGTAGTCAAACTATAACACCCTCAAGGTGAACTGCCGATGCATCTCAGGTCAAAGAACCAGACACACTACTGCAGCATCGAGTCAGTCATTGACGAGAAGGTAGACTCCCTAATGACTACTCGAGGTGGTCACGCTCAGTGCCCTCGTTCTCTAACGAGTACCTGTACTCTCGCTCCGGTGTCTCCACACCGTAGACTCAAGACTCATCTACTAAAGAGAAGCGATCGTACACCAACCTTCCGGATCAATCATCATCCTCGTGATGATCCTATGGTCGGGAGCTGTTTATGAGTTAATAATGATTATTCATGTCTTAAATTTTCAACTCTTGAAAATATGAATTATCATTACCATTAACTCAAAGGATGTATCACAGACACTAAATACACAGGTGTGATAGAAAATAACCCATTTCATTAATTATAGTCAAAATTACAATTTTGCCCCTAGAAGTGTATTACAAGTGTCAGCCAATTCTGGCTTCTAGGGCACATATATCTAACATTGATTCCATATGTAATCATCTTTTTCAAGTGTGACATATGATCATAATTATGATCAGGAAATCTATAGTAATGGTATATATGTATATTTACCTTATAATTTGTTAAGATAATTAAGTTCTATCCTGACTAACCTAAGGAGTACTTCTTAATGCTTTTGAGATGATATATAAGAGGAATGTTAGAGACATGGATTTTTCTTAATCTTGGAAGGTAGATAGAAAGTAAAATTATTTATTGCTTCTCCTTAAATATTTTAATTATTTTTAAAATATATAGAATAGATATAATAAAATACATAAATAAAATTAAATATTATTTAAAAAATTGTATCCTATGCAATGCATGGGTTATAAGCTAGTTTTATTGATTAAATCCAATGTTCAATCATGATTTATGATTAAGCTTGATCCTTGCATCCACAACTTAAACTGGTCTAGTATGACCGAACCCAAGCCCAAGTGAACTCGATGTAAATGAGTAGTATAGCGAACAAATGGTGATGAGCCAAACTATAATTTAAGTCCTGCAGATCGATCACATCACAACATCGCGTCATATACCTGCGACATCGATTATCGCCAACAAGCACCATGAGTAGAGAAATGGTTCTGAAATGGGGGGCGGCGCCATTGATAGCTAGCGAGACTCTAGTGATGGAGGACCTGGAATTTGGTGCCTCTATGGATAATGCCTGATATGCGGTGCGGCTCTGCTTGGAGGGGGAAGGAATCCTCCACATCATATATTGCAATTTCACAGATGTCTACGATGAGCTCAACCTATCCATGTAAACATTTTAGAAAGAACAATCATCTAGATTTATCAAAATGAACTTATAATAAAGTTACAAACCTTAACATTGATTTTCAATGCAATATTTTCTAGATATTGCTTTTTTCCCCTACTAGATACATGCTTTGGTAAGTAGCATTGCTATACAATGCCAAGCTCGATATCGCATACTCGCTTGATCTTTTGAGCATGATGTAAAAGTATGGTAAGATTTAAATAGACTCCAGTTGGTTAGAATCTAAAATAAACATACCATAATGGCCTCTCATTTCAGGTAGGATAACAATCAGCAACTGGATATGTTTCCTTTAGCGAGATAGTCTTTTCGTAGATTGATCATAGACCACTTTAAGGACAAATTCCATATCAAACTGGCAGAAAAATATAGATTAATCATAAGCATAGAAATAAATAATATAAACATTATATTGGAAAGATAAATAGTGGAGATCCAACTAAAGCAGCAAAAATCATGCCTTAAAAATGGAAGAAGAATTTTCAAAAATTCTTAACATTGTTAATGTTCATTAATATTGCAGGTCATGATGGTACCAAAATGCCATCTAGCTTTCACCTCTGTCCCTCGGCAGGCTATGCGGAGCTTAGCATCTGAGCCACTACTGGCACATACTTCATTCACCTCTGCATCAGCTTTAGCTTCGATGGCACATACTCTTCCCATCAGTATATCTAAGCCTCTACCAGTAGCCTATGCATTTCTGGCATTTACTCCACCCATCGATCTAGCTCCATCGACATCCACGTCACACGATCCCAATGAGAGTATGTTTTCATTATTTTAATTATTTATTTATTTTTTGTATAGTTATTACCCACTCTTATATATTCATAATGTATTTTCATTATAGGTACATCATCTAGTAGGATATTTCATGATCCCACATGCATGCATGTGTGGAACTGCTCACATCAAGTCATGGTGGAGTACGATCAGGAGGAAAGGCCAGTAGGAGAGGCTGCACGGGAGATGCATTTTTTTTTTCAAAGTGCTTGTGAGATAGTTTGATATCATTCTAGTACGCCCGTAAACTGGTGATTGGTGGATGCTGGTGTCGGGGACTGGGTGTGGGAGGAGATATGGATAAGTGTATCTTAATTATATTTATGCATTTGACATGTTTACACTATACTTGATTAGAATAATTTCGTAACTAACTTCTGATATCTTTGTGCAGAGGAGGTACGATTTTCCAAATCATAAGAGGGCTCGAGATGCCCGACTGAAGAAAATTGGGGAGTTGTACTAAAATTATAAGATTAAGCTCTATAGAGAGTGGCTAGAGTACCGATAGGACACTCCAAAGGAGCTTGCTCCTTGGATTTAGGACTATCCTCCGAGTTAGTGGGAGGGGATGGTTAGGCATTGAAGAAGCTAGGAATTTTAGGTATAATTTATAATTTTTAAATTTTTTAATACACTAACAATTATATTTAAATATTTTTTAAATACTTATTATTTAAATACTTATGATTTAAATACTTTTTAGACTACCTTCCATCAGAACTAGAAGAACCAAGCAGCTCAGGAGTACATGCACACTCTTGGTCATGAGTTTATGGCCAGTCATGTATATAGAGAGATAATGAATTCTAAAACTTAGTTTATAAATTAAATTAATATTTTTTTATATATTTCTAATAAGTTGATGCATTATTATAGCTGACGAGAGAAGTGGTGATGTCTACCCATAGTGCCATCTTTCGATCCATCCATATAGACAAGAAGGGCAGGCTGATGAACATCACAATTGGAAGGATTTTTTAAGTAATAAATATATTAGTACAATTAGTATTATAGCATTTCTTATGATATTTTATTTGAATTTATAATTATAGGATCTATTAGACGTGCTCGCGAGCAAGGGCCTGGACACTTCTAGCCTCCATAACCATCTATCTTAGGTCTTAGGGTCTGAGC
This sequence comes from Cocos nucifera, assembly GCA_006176705.1. Classification (NCBI taxonomy): domain Eukaryota; kingdom Viridiplantae; phylum Streptophyta; class Magnoliopsida; order Arecales; family Arecaceae; genus Cocos; species Cocos nucifera. The sequence goes on from QRFJ01003950.1 coordinate 158,464, forward strand.
ACTCTAGAAAGATCCGATATAGGCTTAAAAGTACATCGATGAGCTACTAGTCTGAGACTAGCATCTCTTCACATGCTTCCAAGATCGTCAATCAAGAGCAGCTTGAGGAGGCTGAAGAAAAAGTTAGATTTTTCTACCGTAAGATGCATCTGATCGGATCAGATTTGCAGTGAAATAATTTTAAAAATTTTTTATGATCTAATTAGATTGATAAAAAATTAGAAGTAAAATAAAAATAAAAATAGTGATAATAATTATCATCTGATTGGTTAAATCGTTTCTCCGTTGTGATGATCTGAGGTTTTGATTGAGCCATGCATGTGCCCAGCCTCTATCGGTATCCACTCAGATCAGATCTGAAAGTCTCCTCCTTCTAGATTTGATCTCTAAAGATCAAATCTGATGTCTTCCCATAGAGCCTTCAAGTCAAACTTTGAGCGTTTAACGTTCGTCATACGAACACCATCGTCTCTCGCTGATCTTCATGCCAATGGAACTTGATCTTTGCTCATAGGTTTTGCCCAACTCTTAGATGTGGAGAAGAGGAAGATGATCAAATGAGGAAGGCATGGAGATGGAGATTTTTGGTAGAGCTTCATCGTAGAGAAAAATCTATGCAGAATAGCTTGCATAGGGCCCTTTAAATAGACCAAACTAAGAGTCCCTTCGTATGTGACTTTGAACAGGTCAGAGCCAACAAGCAGAAGGACACTTCAATGATCTCCACGCCCCACACTACATTCTTCTAAATTTTTATTGCACAAAAATCCCAAAAAATGGCATGGAACAATTTGGGATAAGAGGAAGTTGGCGCACAACTCTTATCTCCCAAGAGTTTGAACTATTCAAACTTTTGACCCATTCAAACTTGATTTGAATGGGACACCTCCATACATATCCATAAGGGCGCACACCATAAGGGGCATGGCCCTCTTTTCCTCATGTAAATTCCATATGGACGTGCGCCCTTAGATAAATTCTAGGGGGCGCACACCATATCTCTTCTTTCCTATAAAGTGGGTCAACATTTGACCCTTATCCTGTTCCCATCTCATGCAAACATTTTTCAAATCCCATCCAATGGATTTATGTCAAGTCTTAATCAAGTTAGAACAAGCCTTGATCAAGCCAAGACTCAATCTAGTCAGATAAAAAAAAATCCATCTAGAATTTTCAAGAGAGGCTTGTCCAATTTCTATCTCATGATTTTAGAATAAGCCCTAATCTGGCAAAGACAATCCTTGTCCTATTTCCATCTTATAGTATTTAGGACAAGCCTTGATTAGGCTAGGACAAGGTCAATCAGATCAAGACAAATCCCTATAAAGTTTCTGGATGAGCCTTGTCTACATAGTTTCAGAAATTAGCAGGTCTTATCCTATTTCCATTTGATGGATTAGGACAAGCCTAGATCAAGTTAGGACAAGATTTTTTTTGATCTGAATAAGTTTCAATCAGATTAGGATAGAGCCATACAAGGCTCTCGGATGAGCTAAATCCAATTTGGCTCAGTCGAGATGAACCAGAAAGATGATAGAAGGAGAATATTAGGTTCAATCATGTGCTAACACGATTTTCTTGAACCTAATTGAATCTAATCCAAATCAATCAAATTGGATTAGCTCAATTGATGACATCTAGATCCAAATCCTTATTTGTGTGATCCAGTTAGGTTCAATTTTATATGGTAATGAAATATGTCATGATCTCCATCAACGATATCATCGAAATATCTTTCGATGGATCAAAACTCTTCCGATTCATTCAATTAGAATCATCGATCATCAAGATAATTCTAATTGATCCCAAAATCCACCAATGACACCTAGCAGTATATGGTGGCAATCCATCAAAATTGAATAGTGAACCTCTCGGTGCAACTACTTGTGTGATTGGATTCTTCTATCATGAGCTCCGACGGGATTAGGGTTAAGGTAAACTCGTCAAACCCAACACCCGTCATATGAATGAATCATTCGATTTGAGTCTGATGTGAAACACTAATAGAAACTTCTTTGTATTATTTCACACTACCATGGCCATGGGTTTTAGGACTCAATTTCATGATCATCATAGGATCACTCCTTTACCGAGGTTGATAGATCCCATCTTGATGCGATTCAATTTCTACAATAAACATACTATAGCCAACATACACCTTAGGATTTCGAATGGCTAGGAGATCGAGTTATAGTGTAGTCAAACTATAACACTCTCAAGGTGAACTATCAATGCACCTCGGATCAAAGAATCAGACACGTGCTGCAGCATCGAGCTAGTCATCTATGAGAAGATAGGCTTCCTTATGACTGCTCAAGGTGGTTACGCTTAGTGTCCTTATTCTCAACAAGTATCTGTACTCTCGCTTTGGTGTCTTCATACCGTAGACTCAAGATTTATCTATTCTAAGAAAGCAATCATACATCAATCTTTCAAATCGATCATCCTCGTGATGATTCTACGATCGAAAGTAGTTTATAAGTTAATTATGATAACTCATGCCTTAAATTCTCAACTCTTGAGAATATGTGTTATCATGCCTATTAACTCAATGGATGTATCATAGACACCTTATACACAATGTGATAGAATAAATAATTTTTTAATTAATTTTAAATCAAAATTATGAAAATGCTCCTAGAAAGTATTTAACATGTGTCGATCAATCTGGTTTCTAGGGCACACATCTAACAAACTTTCACTTGACCTAAAGCCAATTAGCTACAAATCTAAGTTCCATCTTCTCATGGTGGGCTTGGATCTTCTACGGGCCTAAACACTTCATCAGTGGATCAATCGTATAGTCTGTGGAGTCGACTCTCTTAACCTGGAAATGTTCCTTCTTGAGGTAATCGCAGATGAGGTGGAACCATCTTTTTGGAACTCTTCCAACTTATAGTACCATCATTACATAGAAACAAACTTTTAGATGTCAACTTTTGATCATCTATGTTAGACATAAAGTTTGAGTCTACATAGCCCTGGATCTAGAGTTCACAATGCTAAACATCTTCAACACATCCTCTATGTGAAAGACCTACCATCCTCTTCAGTCTATCCCTATAGACCTAAAATGAAGGATGCCTTACCTAGGTCTTTCAGAGAAAATTTCTTAGATAACCATACTTTGACCTATGTCAGCATGAAAATATCATTTTCAATCAAGAGGATGTCATCTACATACAATACGAGAAAGACAACAATACTTCCACTGACCTTCTTGAACATACTTAATTTCTTCTCGTTCTTGATTTGATCAAATGATTTGATTAAATCAAGCATTCCAACTCGAAGATGCTTGCTTAAGTCCATAGATGGATTTTTTTAGCTTACAGACCTTTGTCATCATCATCATTGGACGTAAAACCAAGTGGCAATTCTATATAGATATCTTTCTCAAGATATTCATTTATTAACTTCATTTTTCACGTCCATCTACCATATTTTATAATCAAAATATGCTGCAATGGCAAGCAATATACAGATGGATGGCCACTAGGAGAAGGTATCCTAATACCCTTTCGCCACTAGCCAAGCCTTAAATGTCTCTACATTCTCATCTGCACCTATCTTTCTCTTGATGATCCATTTACACCCAATAGGTATTGTACCTTTAGGTGGATCTACCAAGATTCAGATTTGGTTTGAGCACATCAAGTCAATCTTTGACTTGATTGTCTCTAACCAATTCTTGAAGTCGATATCTAATATCGTCTCATCATAGGTTCTGAGATCATCATCATGAACCCCATTTCCCATAAGAAATATTTTCTTTACATCCTCTAAAATAGTACCTAAGTACCCTTAGGAGGATGGAAAATCCTGTTTGACCTATGAGGTGGATGAGGTAGTGAATTATGGATCGGCTCAGACTAACTGGGTTTCCCAGGTTCCTTGGCTCTTTGCTCTTTGGAGACTTTCTTCTCGAGCCTAATCTATCTTTCGATGCCATTATCTTGAACAAGCTATTTTTCAAAAAAAATGGTGTGTCAACCCACCATCACATTGTAGTCTTCAAGAAGATAGAAGTAATATCCTAATAACTCTTTAGGATATTCAATAAATCGAGCTCTAAGAAACCTAGACTCTAACTTATCTACCGTCGAACAACCTAAATTCTGAGATAACTCAGACTTAGCTTCTTACCATGATATATCTCATATGCAGTGACAAGAACGATTTTAAATGGAATCCTATTTAGTAATTTGATAGCTGTCATTAAACTATATCCCTAAAAAAACTCAGAAAGATCCATGAAGCTCATTATGGATCAAATCATATCTAATAGGATCTGGTTTCTTCATTTTGAAAATCCATTAAGTTGAGGTGTTCCAGGCAAAGTCCATTATGAGACTATGCCATTAACCTTAAGAAAGTTCAGAAATTTTCAACTTAGGTATTCACCTCCTTGATCTGATTTAATGGACTTTCCAATTTGCTTTTTTACTTCATATCTGAACTCCTTGAACTTTTCAAAGACTTTAGACTTGTGTCGCATTAAGTACACATATCCGTACCGAGATAGATTATCAGTAAGATAATAAAATAGTTATAATTACCTCTGATCGGCACATCGAATGAGCCACACATATCTATATGTACCAGGGCAAGTAGATCTGTAGCCCTTTCCTCATGTCCAACAAAAGAAAGCTTGCTCATTTTACCTTAAAGACATGATTCATAAATTAGATATGACTCGAAAGTCAATGGATCCATTAGTCCTGATTTCTTTAATTTGTTAATCCTATCTTTAGCTATATGACCTAGCCTTAAGGTGCCATAGATATCTTTCATTAATACTATCTCTAGATCATTTTGATCCTATGGCATTCACATTATGCTCGATAGACTCAATGACGAGCATTCCTTCAGAAGGTCCTTCTTCTTGCTTGTTCTTCAGGCTGGCTAGGTACCCAGGATAGTTTTGCTTCCAATGACAATCGGAGTTGTAGTGAAAACACTTTTCCTTCTCTGTGGTCTTCTTCTTCGGCTCACCCTTTTTCTTTCTTTATTTTCTGCTTCTTCGTAGACTTTTTCTTCTTTCCAAAAGACTTTCTCTTGGAAGAAGTCTGCTCCAAAGTCAGAACTGAGTCCTTTGAACTCTTCAAATTTTGCTCAACAGTAACCAGCATATTCATTAACTCGACCAAGGTGCACAGGAACTAATTCATATAGAAGTATATGATAAACTCCCATATGAATCATTCAAGGATTGTAGGATCACATCAATCTATAGATCCTTGTCCATCAAAACATCGAGCTTCTCAAGCTCTTCTAGGTCCTTAATCATCATCAAGTAATGATCTTGGATCGACTGCCCATCATGCATCTGTGCCTTAAATAGTCTTCTGAAAACTTGATAATGCGCTGTGCGACTTTGATCACTAAACAACTATTGCAGTGCACCAATATTTGGCAAGCAATCCTAATGTCTTCATGTTGGTACTACAACTCATCTAATATTGAGCTCAACATATAGAACCTAGCTTTGTTATCATTATCCAACCACTTTTCATGAGATGCTCTTTGATCCGCGGTCGAACATGTTGGTAAAGTGGGGTTGGTCCTGGTGCAATACATAGGTCAGCCATTTTGAATCCAAAATAATTTTGAAGTTCTTTAGCCAATTCTTGTAAATTAGTCTGATCAACTTGTGGGTATCTAAAATTTGGGCTAGGAGGTTTGATGTAGATATTGTTCTATAGAGAGTCAAAGTTTCTAGTTAGACTTGTAATTTGACTCAACCAATTTGTTTAAGAGTTTCATTTTTAAATAAATTAGGATCTCACTATTTTATCGGATTCCTACACTTCCTTGGCCGAGATGCAAAAATCTTCGCAATCATTGATTTCTAGTAGATGGTGCGGTCCCACCGATTGGCTCACCACCTCACTAATAGTTATTGATGATGGGTCAACCAATGAGTGGATAACTCTTATTCAATATTTTTTTAAATATGGTGCATCCAAATCTGATCTCTAATTCATGAAGCTCACCATACCTAAAATATTGCTTCACTCCTTAGTTAAGTCAAACCCATTATTTGCATAAATTAGATTCTTGATTGGATTCCTCACCGTATCTGAAATATTGAGCCCAATCCATCCTCCAACCCGTAGCATCCAATACCTAATAGATATGGTTGGTCTTTTCGGTGCAACTGAACCACTATATCTAGTTTTGAACAATCAAGCCTGGGAAGGACCTATACATCTACAATGGTGGAAGACCTAGGATGTAATATTTTCTTAGAGAGATTTAATTTGGTCTCTCAGACTTAACTAGTCATAACATTTATGAGTAACCTAGTGGCATGGGTTAACTCGAATTGTTAGCCACATCAAACCAGAACTAGATCGACTCAATCGGCCAAGTAAGTAAGATTAGTGGGAGGAATATGCCATTAACTCATCGTGAACATATTCAAATCGAGTAGCTTTCAATTAAAAACTACTGGTTGTATGTGCCATACTTATCTTAGACACCGACTTGTCTGATCAGAACTGATTAGGTTAGCCTACAATCCAAGCTCGAACCGTGGAGCCAAATTAGGTCTTAACTTGATCGACCAAATATGACTATGAGTCAACCTTGATCCAGACTTAATTCTATTAAGCTGGTCAAATCTAAGTACTCTTGATCCCGTATAATCAACTCTTGATTCGATTTGATCAACCGCTAGACCTAATTTAGCTACCCACACCTGAACCCATAATTTTTAAAGGTGTCTTAGATCTAAAAATTTATAATTTTTAGATCTAATTAATTTTATAAACTTAATTAAATTTTTAGATCTAATTAATTTCATAAACTTAATTCTTAATTAAGTCTAAGGATTCAATAATAAAACATGCATAAAAAATTTTAGGATTTCAGGATCTAGGATTTTGTAGAAAAGTAAGTTTTCGATTTTTGATTAAGGGCAAACGCACATCACCCCTATACGCCATAAAAGCACCCCATCGAATGAAAAGAGAGAGCCTTTAAATTCTTTTTACTCTTATGATCGGATGGCCAAGAAGAATGCCTTAATCAGAAATATGAACTATACTACAAAACTATTAGATCTAAAGCACTATTATATGATTTAAGATCTAATCTATACATATTTCGCATACATCTCATATATCAAATTTAATATTTAAATTTATATTTCAGATCTGATTATATTTGATATAATATCTAAAAATAAAATTTTAAATAATCTCATCATAAAAATTTTTAATCTAGATTACTCATGGCATAGATCTATTGAACTAATCTAGACATGCATTGCATATGTCATACTTATGAAATTTGTAAATGCATCTCATGCTTTAAGATCTAATTATATCATATATAATATCTAAAATTTAACTAATTTAACCATATAATCTTTAAAAAATTAAATAAATATTTCATAAAATTTTTTATCTAGATTATTAGATTAAACTAGAGATCTAGTCTAGACATATGCTGCCTATATCACATATATCAAAATTTTAAATTAGATCTTATATTTTAGATCTGATTATATCTAATGTAACATCTAAAATTTAAATAATCAAATCATAAAAAATTAAATCAGATCTAATCTAAAACATATTTGAAAACTATCATGATATGGAATAATAGATCAAGACTAGAACATGTATTGTTTATATCAAATATATATATATTTAAAATATGCAATTTTTAATTTTAGATCTAATTACATCCTATTTAATATCTGAAAATTAAATAATTAGATCATAAAAAATAATTTTAGATCAATCTAAAGATAGATCTGGAAGCAACAACCTGGCTCTGATACCAATTAAAGAAAAAATCGAGTTTTCTTGCTGCAAGATGCATCTAATTGGATCAGATTTACAATGGAATAATTTTAAAAATTTTTTATAATCCAATCAAATCTAATTATATTAATTTAAAATTAAAAATAAAATAAAAATAAAATAGTGATAATAATTATCACCTAATCGGATAAATTATTTATCCATTATGATGATCTGATAATTGATCCGAGGTTCTGATTGAGCCATGCACGCGTCCGACCTCTACTGGTATGTACTTGGATTAGATCTAGAAGTCTCCTTCTTATGGATCCGATATCTAAAGATCAGATCTGAGGTCTTCCCATAAAGCCTTCAAATCAAACTTTGAGGGCCGCGCGTTCGTCTCACAAACACCGTCGTCTCTCACTGATCTTCATGCCAATAGAACTTGATCTTTGCTTGTAGATTTTACCCAACTCTTGGATGTGGAGAAGAGGGAGAGGATCAGATGAGGGAGGCATGGAGGTAGAGATTTTTGGTGGGGCTTTGCCATAGAGAAAAATCGATGTGCAATATCTTGCGCAGGGCCCTTTAAATAGGCCAAACCAAGAGTCCCTTCGCATCTAACTTTGAATAGGTCAAAGCCAACAAGTAGAAGGATTGTTCAATGATCTCCATGCCCCACACCACATTCTTCTAAATTTTTGTCACACAAAAATCCCAAAAAATGGCATGGAACAGTTTGGGATAAGAGAAAGTTGGCACATAACTCTTATCACCCAAGAGTTTGAACTATTCAAACTTTTGACCCATTCAAACTTGATTTGAATGGGATGCTTCCATACATATACATAAAAGCACATACCATAAGGGGCATGACCCTCTTTCCATCATGAAAATCCCATATGGATGTGCACCCTCAGATAAATTCTAGGGGGCGCATGCCATATCTTTTCTTTCCTATAAATTGGGTCAACATTTGACCCTTGTCCTATTTCCATCTCATGAGATTTTGAACAAACATTTTTCAAGTCCCATTCAATGGATCTATGTCAAGTCTTAATCAAGTTAGAACAAGCGTTGATCAGGCCAAGACTCGATCTAGTCAGATCAAGAAAAATCCATCAAGAACAAGCCCTAATCTAGCAAAGATAATCCTTATCTTGTTCCCATATTATAGTATTTAGGACAAGCCTTGATCGGGCCAGGATAAAATGCAGTCAGATCAACACAAATCCCAATAGAGTTTCTAGATGAGCCTTATCCCAATAGTTCCAAAAATTAGTAGGTCTTATCCTATTTCTATTCGATGAATTTGGACAAGCCTAGATCACGTTAGGATAATATTTTTCTGATCTGAATAAGTTCTAATCAGATTAGGATAGAGCCATACAAGGCTCTCAGATGAGCCAAATCCAATTTGGCTCAGTTGAGATGAACCAAATGTTGGGAATATATTCCAAAGTCAATCATCAGTCTGTTGATGGTTGTGCTACTTATTATACTTGTATATGAATTATCAAATAATAAAAGTTATTTTGATATTTTTCAATATAAATTTTATTGTCTTCTAATGAACTTCTATGTTGTGATGAAGTTCTTAGGACTGTCTAGATTTGATAAAGAAAGATTTATCATTTAGTCCTTAAATTGTTCATGACCAAAAGATACGTTGTTGCTTAGGACGATAATATTTATCGAGTATAGATCGTTGTGTGCCATATAGATTGGTTGTCCTCGTAACCAAGGAGTATTGAGACACTGGCATGGCATGCAAGTAAGATGTATGGGTACATCTGCACTGAACGTGACCAACTCCAGAGCTTTTCTTCTATCAAGATTAGTCTTAAAGAATATGGGTATATGTGTCCCTTAGACTTGAGACCACCATGGTGACTTACAAGCAACTCACTGTACTTAGGTACCGAACTACTTGAATTTCTAATTTAGTAATGGAAGGCTATTGGATGCAGTCAAGTACTTGGCTTATCGATGTATGAGTCAAGATAGGATTGATCCCTCTAAGTGTTGGAGCAAGTGCATTGCTGTATTTCAATTTAGCAAATCCTCGGTCAGGATAGTCCATATGATGGATGCTAAATTTTGAAATACAATGTGGATGAATTTTAGGATTGGCGGTAAATCCTAGATCATCCTTTTGAGCATCATGATCAAGGGGATGAATTATACAGTAACCATATTCCATAGGTTCGTCATTGTTGCATTGCGACTTTTTGACCTATCCAGACATCGAATACCATTGCTAGATGATCACATCGATTGGTATAAAAAATTAATTTCTATGCTATCGGCTTAGGATTCGAACCTATAGGGTCACACACATAAAGAGTTCCTACCTGATCTGATGGCTGATCATGAGTCTTGATGACCTTGGACACTATGGTAAAGAGTCCCACTGGACTAGGACTCTGTAACTAAGAGTCCCACTGGACTGGGACTTTGAGTCTTACTCATCTAGGACTCTTTGATCAAGAGTCCCACTAGTCTGGGACTTTAAGATTGATGAAACTCTATTGCCTGATAACCCATCTGATTTGGACTTAAATATTTTTGAAGGATTATTAGCAATTCAATTACTGATTAGCTCAATTTGATTGAGCAATGAGAATTCAATCAAGTTTGATTGAATTTGATTCAATTGGGTTTGACTCGATCAGGTCATGAGATGACCTAATCGCTATGGGAGTTTTGACCCTAATTTGATCAGGACCTAGACCTAATTAATTTTTAATTTGATTAAAATTTTATTAGATTAGGCTAAGTCTAATTTGATTGGATTTAACCTGATCTAATTGAGTCTAAATTAATTGGTTTGGTTGAAACCAATTAGGACCAAGTCAAATAAAGTTTGAATTCAAACTCTCCAATGCACCCACCATTTTTGACTTTTCCACTCTTATTCCATGCCCAAAATTTTTGTACATCACTTTTATCTCACCCAAAAGGTTTCTGTGCCCCCTCTCTTATCTACTTTTGATCTGATCTAAGGGTTGGACTGGTTCAAAGTAAGTTGAGTTTTGAATTCAACTCAGTTTGTTGGAGGTTGGAACCAATCCAACTTTATCTGCTTCCCACACTCTCCCTTTTGTTTGTCAAATATTTTTTAGAGAAATAAAAATGTGCACATGTAGAAGGAAAGTCCTTCTACATGTTAAATGCATGGGAGGAGGCGTTGGATAAAGATAAGAGGCTCATTTGATTTTTAAAATCAAGTGAGTGGTTAAAACCTCCCAACCACTCAATCCTTATCTTTTCCCAAATGAGTTTCCCATGGTATTCATGTCAATAAATTATGAGAATTTTTTTATGTTCATAAGAAGGGGTTGGAATTATGTGGTAAAATTTTTAGAGTTATTGGGTATTATTTTTGGGTGACAAAAATCTTGGAGTGAAGGTGAGCAGGGTCCTATAGCACTTTACTTTTTCCTCATGCCTCTTTTCTCTTCTGATTCTCACCTCTAAGGATATCCAATTTTTAGATATGATCTAAAATAGGGTTTATAGATCTAAAAGTTATCTTTTCACAAAAACTTATTTCATAGATAAACTCCATATAGAGAGGGCGTGATAGGATTTTTAGTGTGTCAGGGTTTTTGAACCGAGTGAAACCCTAGTTTTAGGAATCTGGGTTCGGGTAAGAGATCGAGTGCTGTGAGCATCGGATCACCACCAAATTTGAAACACCTCTTCACCATCCTCTAATATTTATGTTATAATTTTTTAGAGTATTTAAAAAATTAGAAAGTATATGATCGATCGGATCAATCATGATCAGTTGTCAAAGGCCCCGATGAGGAGCTAGCACTCTGATGGAGCTGGTCGAGATCAGAAGCTCCATGTGGACCATCCATAGAGGTTGGATGAGTGTGTAGCTATAGCATAACATCATAGCTTCTTTTGGTGGATTTAGATCATGGAGATTATCTGCCCGTAGAAAGGTATCGAGTTTTGAACTCGTATCGATCAGCAGATTTGATTTGCTGATCGAATGCATTTTATTTTTCTATTATATATTAGCATGTTTAGATCTTGAGTAGGATTTATTTGATATGATCAATGCATATATAGTATTAATTTTAGATTAATATTTACTTTCGTTGCTATTTTATTTGAAAAATTTTCGAAAATGCATGCTTAAACCCTACGTGATTTTCTTCAAATAGTATTAAAGTAGGTTCGCTAAACATGATATGCTTGCATATTTTAAATTGATAATTTAAATTTGATCTAACTATTAATCTAATAATCTAATTAATTAGATCTAAAAATTAAAATCCAGATTGCATGGATTGTAGGTTGTCCTGCTGTAGGGTTTACCCCCTATAGTGAAAAAGTTATCCTAGTATGTTGCTGATCTATATTGTTAATCATAAAATTTTAGATTTGATCTAGTATTTTTATGATCTGATTATATTAGGCTTTAATCTAATTTATGATCATGAATGCATAATTAGATAAAGTTTGATTCATGATTTAGTATTATATAGTGTACATAGTTTAGATTAAATCCTACAACTAGTATTGTTTATGAATTGAGCTGATTCAATTTTAAAGTGAGTCGACTCAATTGGTGAATAATACTAAATTATAAAAAAAATTTTAAAAATTAAAAAAATATTTTTTAAAATGTCGAACCCTAACCCACAGCCTATAAACTTAATTAAATATTAAGTATAATGATTTAGTATCTAGAATTATGAATTAAGACTCTAAGTCATTAATCATAAAATGTGGGTTATTGGGTTAGTTGAATTAGGTCCATAAATTGGGTTAGACCTAAGGTTAGTTAAAGAGTGGACTAAATTAGAGTAATTGATCAAATCTAATTAAATGTTAATTTAGATTAGGTCAAGGACTCTATAGACTCAATTACAATAGTTATAGTTGGTCAAGTCCATGCCTTTAACGAGAACCAAATGGACTTGATTCATGGATACGCGGTCGAATCTAAAATTATTAGGTTGGTCAAATTAGAACTAATAAACCTGATGGTGTCTAAGGTAAGTTTGGCAGTTTGACCAGTGATTTTTAATTGGGAGCTACTCGCATTGATTCGATCTTTGATGAGTTAAGGGCATATCTTTTCCACTGATCTCACTTACCTGGCCATCTTGGTGAGTTAGGTTTTGATTAGATCACTTGGTAATTCGGACTCACCCATATCAATTTGGTAAATCAGTCTGACTGATTTAGGTGCTTCTAATGTCAGCTTAGATTAGATCCTTTTTTATCTAACTTAGTGAAGTCAAAGGAAGGATCAAAATTGGCTCGCTTTTTTAAATATATTAACTAAATCCTCTAAAATTATTAGATTCTTAAAAATAAAATAGTTATATAGATAACTAAATCATAGCCTTCCATTAAGTTAAGTGATAATAGGTTCATTAATTTCATAATCACTGGAGGCCCAAAGGCCTGATGCTTATTGACTAATGAAATTATCATTATTGGTTAGATAATGATAATTAATAAAGGTTAGGTTGCCCAACTAAAGTCGAGACTGATCATTTATTGGTTAGATAAGATCAAGTGTGGTCATGTTAATGGTTAGACCTAACCAAACTTTTTTAGTGAAGGCCAAAACCTACTGATTAGATCTTCGAAGTAAAATTGATATTACTAAAAATTATTTAGAGAAGTAATTAATTTTGAATCTACCCATAGGTACACATGGGTTGACCAACCAAAGTTGGGCTCATGTGTAGTCTATGTGGATTCTAGTACCGACTAAGGAATTAAAGTAATTCCTCGAATTGGAAGTAGGGGCTATCAATTTGTATAAAATAGTGAAAGAACCTTTAGACTAAAGTCCAAGTCTTTAGGATAATTGATTCATATACTAATTAGGTTTGGTTTTTCTTATTATGTAGAAATGGTCACTAACCTGTCGCTTTGGTCATTATTAGATAATGATAAATTAATGGGATCCAACTACGATAGCTAGTATTGTAAGTTGAAAATCATCCTTGAGCAAGAGCAGATCCTTTATGTCGTAATGGATCCTGCACCTGAGGAGCCAGCTCCGAATGCTAGGAGAGCGATCCGAGATACTTATCAGAAGTAGCTCAATGACTACAATACCGTTCGATGTATAATGCTGGCGGCAATGAACGATGAGTTCAGCCATAGGTTTGAAAATGCCCAGCCATAGAAGATGCTTCAAATATTGAACGACTCCTTTGGCACGCTTGACAACGTTGAAAGGCACAAAATATGTTATGCTATTTTCAACACTTAAATGAGGGACGGGGCCTCAGACATCGATCATGTATTGTATATGATCGAGATGATTGAGCGCCTTAGCAATCTGGGCTTTTCCCTGCACGAGCAGCTCGATAAGGATGTGATCCTTAATTCCTTGCCCAAGTCCTTCCTCTCCTTCCTAACTCATTTCAGAATGACAAAGCCTACAGTCAACTACCACAGATTGTTAGGGTTACGGTAGAACTTTGAGAAGGATCACCAACTCCACAAGGAGATGGTGAATGTAGTGGGAGGGTTTTGTTTTGGTCGTCAACTTTTTAAGAAAGAGAAAAAAAATAAGAAAAATAAGAAAAATAAGAACAAGAAGGTGCAGCCAAACACCAGGATGACTACATAGGATTGGACCAAGAAGCATAAGCCTGACCAAAGCTAGGCAGAGTGCTTCTTCTACAAGAAGTAGGGGCACTAAAAGAGAAACCGTCCTTTGTACATTGCCTCCCTGGATCCGAACAGACCGAGGAAGAAGCAAGTGGTTGCTGGACAAGGTAATTATATGATAACATCTTATAATTTTTTCTTATTTGATTCTACTATATGGATATTAGATATTGGAAGATCTTATCATATTTATAATTCTATGCAGGACTTGTAGGTCAGTAGGAGATTTGATCAAGGCAAGAGATTCCTAAATGTTGGAGATGGAAGATAAGTTCCAATTCTAGCTTTAGAAATCATGAACCTTGTAATCAATTCAAATAAAGTTATTCTTAATGAATATCATTATTGTCCAATTTTCTTATTAAATGTCATTTCTGTAGGCCTTTTGGCCATGAATGGTTTCGAAATATCAATAAAATTTTTTTTTGTAATATCATTTTGAATGGTGTTACAATTTTGATTGGGCAATTGAATAACAAAATTTATTTACTTTCTTTGCCTATTAACGTGGTTCAATCCTCTGGTAAATGCCCTAGAATTAGTGATGTGTCTGATTCTACCTTTGGCACTATAGGCTAGGTCATATTAGCAAGAATAAAATTAACAGGTTAGCTCAAGAAGAAATTCTTGAGGTTAGTGATTGTGAATTACTTTCGACCTATGAGTCTTATCTTCTTGGTAAGATGACCAAGTCACCTTTTACTGAAAAAGGTGAATGAACCACTGAACTCCTGAGTCTAGTATTTTTGGATGTATGTGGACCCATGAGCTCAAGTGCCAGAGGTGGATATTTCTACTTCATAACCTTCATAGATGATCTATCGAGGTATGGGTACGTCTATTTAATGAAGCATAAGTCAGAGTCATTTGCAATGTTCAAACTATTTTGAAATGAGGTAGAAAAGCAAACTAGGAAGAGTATTAAAACTCTTCGATCTGATCAAGGGGGTGAGTACCTTTTCAATGAGTTTTTGACATATCTTGAAAAGAACGGGATTCTCTTCCAATAGACCTCTTCTGAAACATCACAACATAATGGTGTGTCTAAAAGAAGAAATTGGACCTTGTTGGATATGGTTTGATCCATGATGGCATTTGTTGGTTTGTCGATCTTTCTGTAGGGATATGCGCTCGAGTCATCTTGTTACATTCTAAATAGGATTTTGAGTAAATCTGTTAATAAAACACCATACGAGATATGGACAGGGCATAAGCCAATGCTTTCACACCTTAGGATTTGGGGATGTCCGACTTATGTCAAACATTTAATGACAGACAAGCTTGGACCTAGGTCTGATAAGTGTAGTTTCATAGATTACCCAAAAGAAACTAAAGGATACTACTTCTACCTTGCTGATGAGCATAAAGTATTTGTCAGCCTTAAGATAGTCCTTTTAGAAAAGGAGTTTCTTGGTGAAGAAACTAATGCCTCTAAGATGAACTTAATGAAGTACGATAGGTGGAAGAATAGATACAAGTTGTTGAACCTAAGCTGGATCTAATTAGATCAGATCCAGAATTCATTGTAGATGCACCCTTAAGGTGATCTAGTAGAGTACTACGTCAATTGGATAGATACTATGATTTTTTGATCCAGAATGGGGATCCTATCGAGCTCGATGAGAATGATCAGGATCCAATCACCTATATGGATGTAATACGGAGATCCGACTCTGAGAAATGGCTTGAGGCCATGAAATCCAAAATGAAATCCATGAAGGTCAATAATGTATGGACATTGGTTGACCCATCTGAAGGGATAAAATCCATAGGATATAGGTGGGTCTTCAAAAGAAAAAGGAGCATAGATAGAAAGGTGGAGACCTATAAAGTCCATCTGATTGCTAAGAAATATCGTTAACGTTATGGTATTGACTATGATGGGACGTTCTCTCCTGTGGTAATGCTCAAATCCATTTGGATTATGCTTGCCATTGCTGCTCATCTAGACTATGAAATCTGGCAGATAAATGTGAAAATGGTTTTCTTAAATGGAGAGCTGGATGAAGAGGTATATATGATACAGCCTGAAGGATTCACATCTATAGATGAGTCTAAGGTGAGTAAGCTTCAAAGGTTCATTTATGGACTTAAGCAGGCATCTCGGAGCTGGAACATACGATTTGATGGAATAATCAAAATGTATGGCTTCGTTAAGAATGAAGAGGAGCCTTGCATATACAAGTGAGCTAATCGTTCAGCAATAGTATTTCTAGTATTGTATGTGGATAACATTTTCTTAATCGAAAATGATGTCCCTGCATTGCAAGGAATAAAGATCTGACTGTCATCATAGTTCTTCATGAAAGATCTAGGAGAAACTTCCTACATCCTAGGGTAAAGATCTATAGAGATAGATCTAAAAGGTTGCTTGGATTGTCCCAGTCTACATACATTGATACTATGCTAAAATGATTTAGCATGGAGGATTTCAAGAAAAGCTATCTACCGATAGGCAATGAAATTTTTCTTTCAAAGAGGGATTGTCCGACAACACCTCTAGAAAGAGAGCGTATGAGTAGAATACCATATGCTTCGGTAGCGGGTTCTATCATGTATGCCATGACATGTACACATTCAGATATAGCATACTCACTAGGGGTAGTGAGTATATACCAATCTAATCTAAGAAGGAACTACTAAAAGGTTATTAAAATCATCCTGAAGTATTTAAGAAATACTAAGGATCAGTGGCTTGTATATGATGAATCCAACTTGAAAGTGGTAGGGTTCACAAACTCCAATTTCCATTCTGATCATAATGATAGCAAGTGTGTGTTAGGATATATATTCACCCTTAATGGTTGGGCCATCCATTAGAAGAGTTCCAAGCATAATACTGTGACCAATTCAATTGGTGAGGCAGAGTATGTTGCTGCATCAGATGTTGCCAAAGAAGCGGTGTGGCTGAAAAAATTCATCACCGAGTTTGGAGTAGCACCCTCCCTTGATGGTCTAGTTCTGCTATATTGAGATAGCTCTGGAGCCATTACTCAGGCGAAGGAACCTAAGGCACACCAGTGGACGAAGCATATTCTGCACCGCTTCCATCTTGTTCGAGAAATTATGGATCGAGGCGATGTCGACCTTCAGAAGATCAATAGAAAGAAGAACCTGGCCGATCCATTCACTAAAGCTGTTGCGGTGAAAGAGTTCAACGACTTCAAGTCGAAGATAGGTATTAGATACTACACCGATTGGCTTTAGTCTAAGTGGAAGATTATTGAGAATATGTTCCAAAGTCAATCATCAGTCTGTTGACGATTATGCTACTTGTTATACTTGTATATGAATTATCAAATAATAAAAGTTATTTTGACATTTTTTATAATAAATTCTGTTGACTTGTAATGAACTCCTGTGTTGTGATGAAGTCTTTAGGACTATCTAATTTGACAAAGAAGGATTTGTCATTTTGTCCTTAAATTGTTCATGATCAAAAGATACGTTGTTACTTAGAATGATAATATTTATGGAGTATAGGTCGTTATGTGCCATATAGGTTGATTGTTCTCATAACCAAGGAGTATTGAGACACAGACATGGCATGCAAGTGAGATGTATGGGTACATCTGCACTGAACGTGATCAACTCTGAAGCTTTTCTTCTATCAAGATTAGCCCTAAAGAATATGGGTATAAGTATTCCTTAGACCCGAGACCACCATGGTGACTTGCAAGCAACTCACTATACTTAGATACCAAACTATCTGAATTGATCCCTTCATTTTTTTATGAAATACACTATATAAATGATGGATCAAGGTAGTCCATATGATGGATGCTAAATTTTGAAATACAATATAAATGAATTTTAGGATTGACAGTAAACCCTATATCATCCTTTTAAGTATCGTGATCAAGGGGATGAATTATACGGTAATCATATTTCATAGGTTCATCATTGTTGCGTTATGACCTTTTGACCTATTCGGACATCGGGTACCATTGCTAGATGGTCACATCGATTGATATAAAAAATTGGTTTCGATGCTACCATCTTAGGATTCGAATCTATGGGGTCACACATATAAGGAGTTCCTATCTGATCTGATGGTTGATCATGAGTCTTGATGATCTTGGACATTGTGGTCAAGAGTTCCACTGGACTGAAACACTATGACCAAGAATTTCACTGGACTGAGACTCTGAGTTTTACTCATCTAGGACTCTTTGATCAGAAGTTCTATTGATCTGGGACTCTAAGATCATAAGTTTCATTCATTTGGGATACTGGGTTCAAGAGTCCCACTGGATTAGGACTCTTTAGGAGTTTCATATTGATGGAACTCTGTTGCCCGATAACCTGAAGTCAAATATTTTTGGAGGATTAATTAGTAATTTAATTGCTGATTAGCTCAACTTGATTGAGCGATGAAAATTTGATCAAGTCTGATTGAATTTGATTCAATTGGATTTGATCCGATCAGGTTATGAGATGACCTAATCGCTATGAGAGTTTTGACCCTAATTTGATTAGGACCTGGGCCTAATTAATTTTTAATTTGATTAAGATTTTATTGGATTAGGCTAAGCCTAATTTGGTTGGATTTAATCTGGTCTAATTAGATCTAGATTAATTGATTTGGTTGAAACCAATTAGGACCAAGTCAAATAAAGTTTGAATTCAAACTCTTCCATGCGCCCACCATTTTTAACTTTTTCACTCTTATTTCATGCCCAAAATTTTTGTGCATCACTTTTCTCAAGCCTAGAAGGCTTCTGTGCTCCTCTCTTATCTATTTTTGACCTAGTCCAAGGGTTGGACCGGTTCAAAGTAAGTTGAGTTTTGAATTCAACTCAATTTGTTGGAGGTTGGAACCAATCCAACCTTATCTGCTTGCCACGCCCTTCCTTTTGTTTGTCAAATATTTTTTGGAGAAATTAAAATATATGCACATAGAAGGAGAGTCCTTCTATGTATTAAACACATAGGAGGAGGCATTGGATAAAGATAAGAGGCTCATTTGATTTTTGAAATCAAGTGAGTGGTTAAAACCTCCCGACCACTCGACCCTTATCTTTTTCCATGCACTTTTCCCATGGTATTCATGTCAATAAATTATGAAAATTTTTGTGCATGAATAAGAAGGGTTAGAATTATGTGGTAAATATTTTAGGGTAATTGGGCATTAGTTTTGGATGAAAAAAATCTTAGAGTGAAGGTGAGTAGGGTCCCATAGCACTTTACTTTTTCCTCATGCCTCTTTTCTCTTCTGATTTTCACCTCTAAGGATACCCAATTTTTTGATATGATCTAAATAGGGTTTATAGATCTGAAAATAATCTTTCCATGAAAACTTGTTTCATAAAAAAATTCACACAGAGAGGGTGTGATAGGATTTTTAGTATGTCAGGGTTTTTGGGCCAAGTAAAATCCTAGTTTTGGGAATCTGGGTTTGGGTGGAGAGATCGAGTGCTGTGAGCATCGGATCACTACCAAATTTGAAACACCTCTTCATCATCCTACAATATTTATGTTCTAATTTTCTAGAGTATCTAAAAAATTAAAAAGTATATAATCAATTCGATCGATCATGATCAATCATTGAAGATCCCGACGAGGAGCTAGCACTCCGGTGGAGCTGGTTGGGACCAGGATCTCCGTATGGACCATTTGTAGAGGTCGGACGAGTATGCGACTATAGCATAACACTACAACTTCTTTTGGTGGATTTAGATCATGGAGATCAGCTATCCGTAAAAAGGTATTGAGTTCTAAACTCGTATCGATCAACAGATTCGATTTGCTGATCGAATGCATTTTATTTTTCTATCACATATTAGCATGTTTAGATTCTGACTAGGGTTTATTTGATATGATCAATTTATGAATAGTATTAATTTTAGATTAATATTTACTTCTGCTGCTATTTTATTTGAAAAAGTTTTGAAAATACATGCTTAAATTATATGCTATTTTCTTCATCAGAAAGATGACAAAAGGAGAATATTAGGTTCAATCGTATGCTAGCTTGATTTTCTTGAACCTAATTAGATCTAATCCAAATTAATCAAACTAGGTTAGCTTAATTGATGATATCTAGATCCAAATCCTTATTTGTATGATTCAGTTAGATTCAATTCTATATGATAATGGGATATGTCATGATCTCCTTTAATGACATCATCAAAACATCTTTAAATAGATCAAAACTCTTTCGATTCACCTACTTAGAATCATCGATCATCAAGATAATTCTAATTATTCTCAAAATCCACCAATGATACCTAGCAGTATATGGTGGTAATCCATCAGAATCGAATAGCAAACCTCTCGGTGCAGCTACCTGTGTTATTGGGTTCTTCTATCATGAGCCCCGATGGGATTAGGGTTATGGTGAACTCATCAAACCCAACATCCGTCATATGAATGAATCATTTGATTCAAGTCCAATGTGAAATACTAACAGAAACTTCTTTCTATTATTTCACACTACCATGGCCATGGGTTTTAGGACTCGATTTCATGATAATCATAGAACCACTCCTCCTCTACCAAGGTTGATAGATCATATCTTGTTGCGATCCAATTCCTACAATGAACATGCTATAGCCAACATATACCTCAGGATTCTAAATGGCTAGGAGATTGAGTTATGGTGTAGTCAAACTATAACACCCTCAAGGTGAACTATCGATGCACCTCAGGTCAAAGAACTAGACACATGCTACAGCATCGAGCTAGTCATCGATGAGAAGGTAAGCTTCCTTATGACTGCTCGAGGTGGTCATGCTCAGTGTTCTTATTCTCAATAAGTATCTGTACTCTCACTCTAGTGTCTTCACACTGTAGACTCAAGACTCATTTATTCTAAGAAAGTGATTGTATACCAATCTTTTAGATCGATCACCATCCTCGTGATGATCCTACGATCGAGAGCAGTTTATGAGTTAATTATGATAACTCATGCCTTAAATTCTCATCTTTTGAAAATATGTGTTATCATGCCTATTAACTCAATGGATGTATCACAGACACCTTATACATAATATGATAGAATAAATAATTCTTTAATTAATTTTAAATTAAAATTATGAAAATATTTCTAGAAAGTTTTTAACAATTATCGATCAATCTGGCTTCTAGGATACACATCTAATAGAGGCATTAGTGAAGGTAGCTCAAGCTACGGAGCGGACTGCTCAGGTTGAGAAGCAAACATCTCAGCTATAGAGCATCATGATCGCTATGGTGATGACACTCTCCATGTGTTTTGGAGCTGACTTCATGGACATTCAAAACATATTGGCCAGCGCTTCAACTGCAGCCGCTCCAGCTCTAGCTCCTCTAGCTTGTGCTCCATCTTCTTTCAGTTATGATGACTTAAATTTAGATTTAGTAGACTTTTAATATATATTTTTAAAAAATATTATAATAAATTTTATTCAGTAATAAAATTTAAGTATTTTAGATATATTCTTGCATTATTCTTGTATTATTTTAGATATATTTCTTGTATTATATATTGAACTGCATTTATTAGATAAAAAAATTAAAAATTAAAAAATATATATTTTTGTATTATTCAAAATCTATGGCAGTAGTTGAAAATCACTATCGTAGACATGCCAACCGTTATCGTACATCGCATGTCAATCGCTACTATAACCTATGATAGTGGTCGTAAAATCACTGCATTATATCTATGACAATGGTTGTATAACCACTGCCATAGAAGATCTATAGCAGTGGTTACACAACCACTGTCATAAAATCTATAGCAGTGATTTAACAATCACTACTATAACTCATAAAGCAGTGGTTATATAACCACTACTATTGAAGCTATTATAGCGATTGATAAACTACTACTATTGATCTTATAGCAGCGGTTGGTTAACCACTGTTATATAATGCTGTGATAGTTCAACCTATAGCAATGGTTAGTAAAGCACTGCTATACCAATCGATGGTAGCGGTTGCGATAATCACTACAATAATCGCTACCATAGACTTATGGCAATGGCTTCTGTGGCAGTTGTTGGGTAACCACTACAGTATCCTATGGCAGTAATTTTTTAACATACAATAGTGGTTGCAAACCACTACCGTAGTCCTTCCCTTTAGTAGTGAATCCATGTAGTAAAGGAAGAAAAATTTTACTGAGAGATGATCATGAGTGGAAGCCGTAGCATATGAAGTTAGGCTGGAAGAGAATTGCACACCATTAAGAAAATTTAGCAATTGAGTATACTATTGCATGTTCAGACCTGAAATATGTGATATGACCTATTTTGAAGAACTGTTTGATTCATTAAATAGCTATAGCTGAAACTCCTTTAGGATGTTGCTTATTTTGTTAATTTTGTTCCTATCTTCTAGCATGGTTTGAGCCATTTTTTTCTTTTGTTCTCTATGTTGGTGGGCAGTTAATAAGCTCAAAATAATGCTCTTTTGTATGGCCAGGTTTGTGGCAATGATCACATGTTACACTAGCTAGCATCACGTGTGATGGAAGAAGTAGTCTTCACAGCCATAGCCATAGCCTCATGGTTGGGTTGCCATGTGGTAGCAACAGATTGCTACTTTTCTTCTTGCACAACCATGGAAAAAATTTTGTTTAAGGAGGGTAATAGATCACTATTAAGAATTTGCAATCATATTGTATTTAAACTTAAATTCAGTCTCACGAGAAACTAGTGGATCTTCTCTATTTCTTTTGCCATAGCAAATGCCATTCCAGCCCCACACGTACATGGAGGAACATTGTCATATAAGTGCAACTCATCCCATAAGGTTTTAACCTTTAAATAATAGGTTGTGATTAAAAGCCCTTCTTGCACTATGAGAGAGAGATCATGCTTAAGCTAATGAACTCTTGGTGCATTGTCCTATGAGGATCTTTCTTCCAAATCCATCCATATGTCATATATAGTATCAGCATATGCCACATTATCGTGCAAATCTCTAGCAATGGCACTGAACAACCATGATATAACTATAGAGTTACACTTTATCCAAGTCGCAAAACAAGGTGAATCAGCATCAGGTTTGGAAATACATCCATCAACAAACACTATTTTATTCTTGGCATTGAGGGCATTTTGCATCGCCCTCTTCCAAGTAGGGTAGTTATCTTCAATTAAAACAGCTGAAACAAATACTATTTCCAGATTATCAAATGGGTGTTGATAATATGGAGAATCAATAGCAATGGGAGAGGAGATTACTCTCCTTGTCATAAAAAAACTTTGCTCTTGTGACATCATGAAGGCCATAAAAATACTCGCCTAGGCTAAGGAAATCAAGAATAGGAATGATCTAAAGATGGTGCAACACTTGCCAAGAAGAAGGTGATCAAGGCTTTGATACCATGATAAACCTTGAAGAAAATCGATATACATTTGATTGGTATAATACAAATGATTCAATAGATATATATGTACTTAGGCCATGTTACAAAATAGGAAGAAGAAAATGGCCGTACTATAAAATAGGAAGAGAAAAAGGCCATGCTACAGAATAAGAAGAAAACCTAAAAAAATATAGAAAAGATAAGAATATGATATACACAGCAATATAATAGGAAAGATAAGATTGTGATATACACGAAAATATAATGCTTGATTATATGCCTTGTATGCCTAAAAAGATAAGGAAAGTATACAATGTCATATACATGGCAATGTAATGTCTGATTATATCCCTTATATGCCCAATTATTCATTAATATACTATTAATCATATGCATAAACTTTCATGTGCATATATTGTACATTCAATTTTTTTACCATATTTGGGATCATCAACCTATTCGTTGCACTTAAAACGTTAGACCAAAATCCACATGGAGAGCATTTACACTATTATTTGTTAACTTTCTAAGTGATTTTGATGATGACCAAATATTAAAGCAAATGATTACTAATATATTTTATTTCAAGTGTTCAAATGTCAAAAGAAAGGGAGCTCTTTGACTAAAATAAGGATGACACGAAGTCCAAATTATTAAGAAAAGTGCCTCAAATTCTTTCACATTAAGCCCATAGTGAGGTTCAGAATGACGAATGGAGTCCAACGAGCCCAAGAATACTCCAACCGAAGTCTAGATGGCAAAAATACACATGAAGGAGTGTTGGATAGGAAGCTGGAGTGGGGCCCACGACCAGTAGGTGATCAGGCCAGGTG
This sequence comes from Cocos nucifera, assembly GCA_006176705.1. Classification (NCBI taxonomy): domain Eukaryota; kingdom Viridiplantae; phylum Streptophyta; class Magnoliopsida; order Arecales; family Arecaceae; genus Cocos; species Cocos nucifera. The sequence goes on from QRFJ01003950.1 coordinate 183,012, forward strand.
CATGCCGGCCGCCTGGGCATGGGCCTAGCCCTATGGAGCCCAGCGAGCGGGTGTAGCCCAGTGCTGGCATGGCCCAGTGCCACATGCAGGTGGGTGCACAGCCAAGCGCCACACCCGGGCGGGCACGTGGGCACAATCCGGGCCTAGGCGGGCATGCACGGGTAAGACCTGGGCCCAAGTGACTTTGCGATAGGGCAGTGTTCGGGCTTTTCATAGTCCATGCACCAAAAAGCATGGGTCGGGTTCTTTTTCGTGGCCTACAGGGGTTTTTAATGCTTTTGCATGATCCAGCGGTCACGAAAGACCGCTGTTGTAATCTAATGGCCAGAGGATGTTGTTTGACTTTGAAATGGTCTGGGAATCCTACCAAGATATGGATAGAGGCTTTTAAAAGGCCTAGAGCAGTCTGTGAATAGAGGGTGTGGCTTGGTAGAGGTGAGAGAGGTCCTAAAATATGATAGAGAGCATAGAAAAAGGTACTAGCGGACAGCAGGAGTAGGAGCTTTGGGCAGACTGCTTGGCAGTGGACTGTGGTCATTTTAGAAAGTCTCTAAGAGAGAGTTTGATAAGGATAACTTCTTATTAAGAGGATTATATATGTGAGTTAAGAGTGGGTTATCTTCTCTTGTATCTCTTTCTTTTTCATAGTGAAATTTTGCATGCCCCATGGAGGTAAGCCTTTAGGCTGATCCACGTACTTGATTGTATTTTTATTTTATTTACTTCTTTCTTCCTACCGTAATATTCTGCTACTAGATCCTTAACAACTGATATCAAAGTAACTGATATCCCAATAGATTGGTATCAGAGCTAGATGATATTAGAGTGCAGATTGTAGCAGTGGTGATAGAGATTGAAGAATATGGAGAAGACAAGTACAATCAAGAAGGAGATCAATAAGTTTAATAGGAAGGATAATTTCTTCTTATGATAAGCAAGGATAAAGGATGCCCTCATCCAACATGGGTTAATCGATGCTCTCTTATATGATAAGATGCCAACTACCATAAAGGTGAAAGATTAAAAGCAGATCCAGATACAGGAGGTGAGCATGATCTGCTTGTATTTAGCAGATTTATGTCGTGATCCATGTACTTAGAGAGACTTTTTTGATGGTGCTATGGTCGAAACTCGAGGAGTTATACATGGCAAAGTCGCTCACCAATACGCTATTCCTTTAGAGGTAGTTCTACCAGCTGAGGATGAATAAAGGCCAGAGCATGTAAGAGTATCTATCTAACTTCTAGAAAATCCTCACTGACCTCCTCATTATTAGCAAAATAGTTGAGGAGAAGACCAAGGTGTTGGTCTTGCTAGTATCGCTTTTTCCTTCGTATAAATTCTTGGTAACTACTCTTCTAGTGAAAAAAAACACCATCAAGATGGACGAGGTCACTGCAATGATACTCCAAAATAAGGTTCTCAGGATGAAGAATCTAGTTTTGAGCTCAGATGGTGGTAGCTCAACTTTAGCAATTTTTGGAGAAGCAGAAGGTAGTAGATGGAGTAGCAGAGGATCGCGAGGAGCACGTATTAGATGTGTGCCCTAGAAGCCAGATTCGCTAAATACTTGTAATACACTTCTAAGAGCAATTTTATAATTTTAACTATAAATTAATAAAAAAATTATTTTCTATCATAGTGTGTATTTAAAGTGTCTACGATACATCCTTTGAGTTAATGATAATGATAATTCATATTTTTAAGAGTTGAAAATATAAAATATGAATTTTCATAATTAACTCATAAACTATTTCTGACCATAGGATCATCACAAGGATGGTGATAGATTCAAAAGATTGGTGTAGGATTGCTTTTTTAGCATAGATGAGTCTTGAGTCTATGGTATGGAGATACTAGAGCGAGAGTATAGTCACTTGTTAGAGAATGAGGGCACTGAGCGTGACCACCTCGAGCAGTCATATGGGAGTCTACCTTCTCGTCGATGACTGCTTGATACTATAGTAGTATATTTGGTTCTTTGACTTAAGATGCATCGGTATTTTACCTTGAGGATGTTATAGTTTGACTATACCATAACTCAATCTCCTAGCTATTTGGAATCTTGAGGTGTATGTTGGCTATAGTATGTTCATTGTAAGAATTAGATTGCACCAATAGGAGATCTATCTATCTCGGTAGATGAGGAGTATTCCTCTGATGATCATAAGATTGAGTCCATAAGCTCATGGCCATGGCAGTGTGAAGATAATTGAAAGAGTTTCTATTAGGGTTTTACATCGGACTCGAATCGAATGATTAACTCACATGACGGATATTGGATTTGATGAGTTCATCTTAATCCTTATCCTGTCAGAGCTCAAGATAAAAGAACCCAATCACACAAGTAGCTGTATCGAGAGATTTATTTTTGATTCTGATGGCTTGCCACCATATACTACTAGGTGTCACTGGTGGATTTTGGGAGCAATTAGAATGATCTTGATGATCGATCATTCTAATTGTATGAATTAAGAAAGTTCTAGTCCATCCAAAGATGTTTTGATAATGTCGATGATGGAGATCGCGACATGTCCCAATACCATATGGAACTAAACCTAACTAGATCATACAAATAAGGGTTTGGGTCTGGATGTGATCAATTGAACTAACCTAATTTGATTAATTTAGATTAGATCCAATTAGGTTCAAGAAAATCATGCTAGCACATGATTGAGCCTAATATTCTTCTTCTGTAGTCCTTTTGTTTCATCTGGAATGAGTTTGACTCACTATGGAATCCTGACTGAAGCTTGTCCGATTAGAAAAGGATTGTCTTAATTCATCAGATGATTTTAAGATAACACCTATCAATTTCTATCACCTTTCATTTTTTATTTTGGATAAGGATCAAAAGTTGGCCCTGAAGTAAGAAAGATGGGACAGGGGGTGTGCACCCCTTGGAGAATTTTTAGGGGCATGCACCCCTAGATATTTTGTACGACATGGAGAGGGTGCACATCTCCCTAGGCATGCACCCCTTAGTGGATAGGCTTTGATTAGGTCAAATTTAGATTTGACCAAGTCAAAGAGGTTTAATAGAGATCAAATTCAAAGAGAGGAGGAAGAGTCCATCTGCACTCTCTCTCTCTCTCCCCCCATCCAACTTGTGTGACAACTTTTGGAGGGTTTTGGGTGAAAAAAATAGGTAAGGACCTGGTGTTTGTGTGTGTAAATCAAATGAGTTCTAATTTAAATCAAGCAATCAAGTTGCTTGATCAATTAGAACTATTAGGTGGCACAGGATTTATTTTAAGGACACTGCACCCTTAGGGTTTTCGATCCTTTTTGCATCCACGCCCATATGCTGCTGTCCTCACCCCTCTCCATGCCTCGCTTCCTTTAATCTCCTCTCTATTCTCCATGCCAATGGTTGGGCATAAGTTGAGAAGGAAGATCAATCCTATTTGGCGCAAAGCTTAGGAAAGAAGATAAACTGTTCGTGAGATGAACGTGTATTCTTCAAAGATAGTTTTGAAGGATCAACCAGATGGCTCCAGTTATGATATTTAGAGATCAGATCCAAAAGGAGAGCACCTCTAGATCCAACCCAACTAGACTTCGGTAGAGGCCAGGCACGTGAATGGCTAGATCCAGAACCCCGGGTGACGACAGATCATCGACAGGATAAAAGTAGTTTATTCAAACAAGGTATAAAATTAAATTTAATTTAATTTTAATTTTTAGTTTTAATAATAGATCTATAGGATTAAATTTGAGATGTCTTAGATCTAATTAGAATTTATTAAAAAAATTTTTGAAATATCTTTTTAGATCTAATCAGATCAAAATGATCTTGTGGTGAGAAAATGTTGATTTTCCTTCAACTGGTATCAGAGCTGCGTTTGCAGGTCTTCAGATCTATTTTAGATCTATTTTTTTTAAGTTTTATATTTTGATATTAAAAAATTTTAGATATCACATTAGATATAATTAGATTTAAAATTAAAAAATTAAAAAAAAATTATAGATTCATATCAATGATGTATGAGATAAATGTCTAGACTAGATGTAGAATTGTTCTATGTATAGTCTGGTGTAGTCTTTCTTTTGATATGATTAAATATAATTTTTAGATTTATTTATTTTTATTTTTTTATATTATAAATATTATAATCAGATTTAAAAAATAAAAAATTAAATTAATTAAATATTCATATGAGATATAATAGATGTATGCCGAGACTGGTTGTAGAATAGGTCTATGAATTATCTAGAATAGATTTTACTTTGATATGATTAATTTAAAATTTTATTTTTTAGATATTATATGTGATATATCAGATTTGAAAGTATACATTTAAGATTTAATGATTGATACATGAGATGTATACAAAACATGCGTAATTAGATCTATGACTTTATATGAGATATATGTTGTAGATCTTATTATTTTGTAGTATAGTTATTATTTCTGATTAAGGCATTCCTCTTGGCCATCCGGTCATAAGAATAAGAAAGATTTAAAGGCCCTTTTTTTTCATTCGATGGGATGCTCTTATGGCATGTAGGGATGCTACATGCTTGTCCTTAATCGAAAATCAAAAAACTTACTTTTCTGCAAAATTCTAGATCCTACAATCCTAGGATTTTTGTCATGTTTCTATTTATGAACCCAAATTTAATTAAGAATTAGGATTATGAAATCAATTAGATCTAAAATTATAAACTTTTAGATCTAAGACATCTTCATAAATTTGGGTTCAGACTTGGGTAGCTCAATTAGGTCTAATGGTTGATTAAATCGAATTAAGAGTTGGTTAGGTAGGATCAAGGGTGCTTAGAATTGACCAGCCTAATAAAATTAAGTCTGGGTCAAGATTGACTCACATTCACATATGGTTGACTAAGTCAAGATCTAATTTGGCTCCGTAGTTCATGCCTGGATTGTAGGCTAATCCGATTGGTTCTGATTCGATAATTTGATGTCTAAGATAAGTCTGACAGATATGACTGACTGATTTTTAATTGAAAGCTACTCGATTTGAATACATTCTTATTGAGTTAATGGCATATCCCTTCCACCAATCTCACTTATCTGGCCATTTGTTACGACCCAATTTTGATTAAAGATGGCTAATAATTCGAGCTATCTCATGCCACTAGGTTAGTCATAATTATTATGACTAAGTCAAGTCAAGTTTAAAGAGACCTAAATCAAATCTCTTTAAGAAAATATTAAGTCATAGATCTTCCACCATTGTAGATGTGCGAGCCCTTCTTGGGGTTGATTGATCTTGACTGATTATAGTGGTTTAGTTGCACTGGAAAGATGCAACCATGTCTATTAGGCCTTGGATGCTATGAGTTAGAGGATGGGTTGGGCTTAATATTTTGGATATGATGAGGGATCCAATCAGAAATCCAATTTATGTAAATGATGGGTCTGACTTAACTAAGAAGTGGAGCAATATTTCGGGCATGGTCATGAGCTGAATGAATAGAGATCAGGTTTGGGTGCACCATGATTAGAGAATCATTGGATAAGAGTTGTCCACTCATCGGTTGATCCATTATCAATAATTATTAGGTGAGGTGGTGAGCCAGTCGGTAGGACCGCACCACCCACTAGAAATCAATTGATCGTTGAGATTTTTACATCTCTGCCAAGAAAGTATAGAAATCCAAAAAAATAGTGGGAGCCTAATTTGTTTAAAAATAAAACTTCTAAATAAATTGATCAAGTCTAATTACAAGATCTAATTAGAAACTTTGACTCTTTACAGGAAAATGTTTGCGTCTAATCCACTAGCCCGTATCCTAGACACCCACAAACTGACCGAACCCAATTACAAGAATTGGCTTTGAAACTATAAAATTATTTTAGATTTTGAAAAGCTGACTCATGTATTAGATCAGGATCCTCCTACCTTACTAGTCCATCCATCTACTGAATAGAGAGCATCTCTAAAAAAGTGGATGGACGAAGATAATAAAGCTAGGTACTATATGTTGGGCTCGATGTCTGATGAGCTTTAGTACCAACAAGAGGACATCAAGACTGCTCATCAAATGTTGGCTCACCTACAAGAGTTGCTTGATGAAGAGAGTTGCACAACCAAGTATCAAGTCATTAGAAGACTTTTTAAGGCTCAAATGCATGATGGACATGAAGGAAAATCCTGATTTTCGATCCAGGTTCGTTCAGATCTGATCAGATCAAGAGATATATTTTAAAAATTTTTCTCTTTGATCTATATCAGATCTGAGATATTTCAGATCTAATTCTTATTATTTTAATAAATAAAATAAAATAAAGATAAATTAAATCAAATTTAATTTACTTGATTTGGGTAATCCAATTACCCGTTGACAATCCTGTATGCAGCGGAAGGTTCTGGATCTAGCCATGCAAGCGCCTGGCCTCTACCGATATCCACTCGGATTGGATCTGGAGATCCTCTTCTTCTCTATCACATCTCCAAAAATAAGATCTAGATCTGATCTGGAGGATCTTCAAAACTCCTTTTGAAGATCAGCAGTCATTCTTTGCAGCAGCGCAGCCTTCTAGCTTTCAGTCGCCTTTGTTTGATCTGGATTGCACCATCCAAGGTCCAAAACTCCTTTTGGACATGGAGAGGAGAGGGAGAAGGTGAGTTTGGCATGGAGGAAGAAGGGAGAGGCAGCCTTGGGGTGTGGGGTTTCTCAAACTTAATCTGAGTTGGGCGTAGGATCTTATTTATAGACTGTCTGTGATCCAACTTCTCTTCTTCCCAACCAATCACAACTCTTTGTGAAATCAGATCTAAATCTGATTGGTGGGAATAGAGTCCCCTGGATTCCTCCTTAGAGGGCGCCTAAGATCAGTCAAAGTTGGTTCTTAGGAGAACTCTAATTGGAATCCAAAAAGGAGATGGAGTCCTTGTCCAACAAGGACTCCTAGGCGCCTCCAACTTGGGCACACGCCTAGGGTGGCGTGCACCCTCTTTCTTGCCTAGGTTCTGGTAGGGGACAAGCCCCCACCAGCTCTCCAATAGGTGCGTGACATGTGGTCAAAAGTCAAAGTGTCAATGGTCAACATTTGACCAGTCAAAGGTAGACTTTTGACCAAAGTCAAAGAACAAGAAATGGCAGGTGACCAAAAATGGTAGGTAATGTCTTACAAAATAAGACAACCTTTTCTGACTTGGACAACCTCCAGTCAGACCATATGAAGGCCTCTGATTGAGCACAAACTCCTTTGGCTCAGATAGGACAACTTATTTATGATAGTAAAAGAAGAACGTTAGGTTCAATCGAGTGCTAGCACGATTTTCTTGAACCTAATTGAATCTCATTCAGATCAATTGAACTGGATCAGTTCAATTGATGATCACCAGATTCAAACTCTTGTTTGTGTGACCCAGTTAGGTTCAGTTCTGTATGGTAATGGGATATGTCATGATCTCTATCATCGACATCATCGAAACTTCTTTCGATGGATTAGAACTCTTCTGATTCGAACAGCTAGAATGATCGATCATCTAAATCATTCTAATTGCTCCCAAAATCCACCAGTGACACCTAGCAGTATATGGTGGCAACCCATCAGAGCTGAATGTGAACCTCTTGGTGTAGCTACCTGTGTGATTAAGTTCTTCTATCTTGAGCCCCGATCAGATTAGGGTTAAGGTGAACTCGTCAAACCCTAGTCTCTGTCATATGATGTAATCATTCGATTCGAGTCCTAATGTGAAAATCTAAATAGAAACTCTTTCTATTATTTCACTCTACCATGGCCATGGGACTTCTGGACTTGATTCTCATGATTATCATAGGGCTGCTCCTCTACCACCGAGGTAGATAGATTCCATCTTGATGCCATCCAGTTCCTACAATGAACATGCTATAGCCAACATACACCTCAGGGTTCCATATGGCTAGGAGACCGAGTAATGGTGTAGTCAAACTATAACACCCTCAAGGTGAACTGCCGATGCACCTCAGGTCAAAGAACCAGACACACTACTGTAGCATCGAGTCAGTCATTGACGAGAAGGTAGACTCCCTAATGACTACTCGAGGTGGTCACGCTCAGTGCCCTCATTCTCTAACGAGTACCTGTACTCTCGCTCCGGTGTCTCCACACCATAGACTCAAGACTCATCTACTAAAGAGAAGCGATTGTACACCAACCTTTCGGATCAATCACCATCCTCGTGATGATCCTATGGTCGGGAGCATTTTATGAGTTAATAATGATTATTCATGTCTTAAATTTTCAACTCTTGAAAATATGAATTATCATTACCATTAACTCAAAGGATGTATCACAGACACTAAATACACATATGTGATAGAAAATAACCCATTTTATTCATTATAGTCAAAATTATAATTTTGCCCCTAGAAGTGTATTACAAGTGTCAGCCAATTCTGGCTTCTAGGGCACATATATCTAACAATCTCCCACTTGTCCTAAAGCCAATTGGCTACAAGTCTAAGTCCCATCTTCTCAAGGTGGGCTTCGATCTTCTGCTGGCCCAATGGCTTTGTAAGTGGGTCTGCCACATTATCTGTGGAGTTGACTCTCTTGACCTCGACATAATCCTTCTTGAGGTAATCGCGGATGAGGTGGTATCGCCGCTCAATATGCTTGGATTTCTGGTGAGACCTCGGCTCCTTAGCAAGGGCTATGGTGCCATTGTTGTCGCAGTATAGAGGAATGGCATCTGATGGCATTACTCCAATTTCTGCAGCAAACTTCTTGTACCAGAATGCTTCCTTCGCAGCCTCTGATGCAGCGATATATTCTGCTTCCATGGTGGAATCTGCTATCACCGTTTGCTTGGAACTCTTCCAGCTGACAGCACCACCATTGCACATAAATAGACTCCCAGATGTCGACTTTCGATCATCTATATCGGACATGAAATCCGAGTCTGTGTATCCCTAGACTTGGAGTTCTCCATTACCAAAGACCAACATCATATCCTTAGTTCTTCTCAAGTACTTAAGGATACATTTCACAGAAGTCCAGTGTTCTTCACCTGGATTTGACTGATATCTGCTTGTGACACTCATAGCATGGGCTATATCAGGTCGTGTACATAGCATGGCATACATGAGGCTCCCTATTGCAGAAGCATAAGGGATCTTGCTCATGCATTCTATTTCCTCAGGTGTGCTGGGGCACATCTTCTTGGAAAGATGAATACCATGTCTGAAGGGTATTAATCCCCTCTTAGAGTTTTCCATACTAAACCTCTTTAGTACTTTCTCTATGTACATCTTCTGTGAAAGTCCTAGCATCCTATTCGGTCTATCCCTATAGACCTTAATTTCTAGAATAAAGGATGCTTCGCCTAGGTCTTTCATGGAGAATTCCTTGGACAACCATAATTTGACTGTTGTCATCATGGGAACATCATTCCCAATAAGGAGGATGTCATCCACGTACAATACGAGGAAGACAACAGCGCTCCCACTGATCCTTTTGAAAACACACGATTTCTCTTCATTTTTGATGAAATCAAATATTTTGATCACATCATTGAAACGAGTGTTCCAGCTCCGAGATGCTTGCTTAAGTCCATATATGGACCTTTGCAGCTTGCAAACCTTGTGATCAGTATCACTGGATGTGAAACCTAGTGGCTGTTCCATATAGATATCTTCCTCAAGATATCCATTTAAGAATGCCGTTTTCACGTCCATTTGCCATATTTCATAATCGAAATAGGCTGCAACGGCAAGCAATGTGCGGATGGATTTTCAGCATAGCCACTGGAGAAAAGGTATCCTGATAGTCAATGCCTTCGCGTTGACTATAACCTTTTGCCACTAGTCTAGCCTTGAATGTCTCCACATTCCCATCTGCACCAATCTTTCTCTTGAAGATCCATTTACACCCAATAGGTACTATACCTTCTGGTGGATCTACCAAGGTCCAGACTTGGTTTGAGTGCATCGAGTCAATTTTTGACTGCATTGCCTCTAGCCATTTCTTAGAGTCGATATCTGATATCGCCTCATTGTAGGTTTTGGGATCATCACCATGAGCACCATTACCTATGAGGAACATTTTCTCTACTTCCTCTGAAATAATACCTAAGTATCTCTCAGGGGGATGGGAAACTCTTTCCGATCTATGAGGTGGAGGAGGTAGTGTTCTTATTGGCTCAACCTGATTTGGTTTCAATTGGTCCTTAGCTCATTGTACTTGTGAGACTTTCTCATCAAGCTTAATCTGCTTTCCAATGCCGCTATCTTGAATAAACTATTTTTCAAGAAAGATGGCATGTCGACTTACAATCACATTGTGGTCTTCTGGAATGTAGAAATAGTATCCTAATGACTCTTTAGGATATCCTATGAATCGAGCTCTAAAGGACCTAAACTCTAACTTGTTTGCTTGTTGTCTTTTGACATGAGCCGGACAACCCCAAATTCTGAGATGACTCAGACTTGGTTTCTTACCGTGCCATATCTCATACGGTGTGGTAGGAACGGTTTTAGAGGGAACCCTATTTAGTAGATAAATTGAAGTTAACAATGAGTGTCCCCAAAGGAAATCAGGAAGGTCTGTGAAGCTCATCATGGATCGAACCATATCCAATAGAGTCTGATTTTTCCGTTCTGAAACCCCGTTGAGTTGAGGTGTTCCTGGTGGAGTCCATTGAGAGACTATGCCATTTTCCTTTAGATAGTCTAGGAATTCTTGGCTAAGGTATTCACCTCCTCGATCTGATCGAAGAACCTTAATGGGTTTTTCAGTTTGTTTTTCTACTTCATGTCTAAATTCTTTGAACTTTTCAAAAGCTTCAGACTTGTGTCTCATAAGATACACATACCCATACCTAGACAGATCATCGGTAAAGGTAATGAAGTAGACAAAATTGCCTCTAGCCGGCACATCAAATGGGCCGCACACATCTGTATGTACTAGGGCAAGGAGATCTGTGGCCCTCTCCCCATGTCCAACAAAAGGGAGTTTAGTCATTTTGCCTTGAAGGCAAGATTCGCAAGTTGGATATGACTCGAAAGTCAATGGACTCAATAGCCCATTTTTCTTCAATTTGTTGATCCTATCTTCTGCTATATGACCTAATCTCAGGTGCCATAGATACCTGTCGTTTGGACTATCCCTAGGTCATTTGGCATTCATGTTTTGCTCGATAGTTAGAATAGGTACATCAATATGTAGCTGATAAAGACCATTAATAAGGAAACTATTTGCAATTTTATTTCTTTCATAAAGAATGTTACAATGGTCCTTAAAGAAGGTAATCACATAGCCTTCTTGTGCTAAGCATGAAAACAGAAATCAAATTCCTGCTAGCTGTAGGCACATAATAACAGTCTTTCAAAACTAAGTCTAAACCAGATGGTAATCGAAGAGGGTATTTTTTCATGGCTACTGCAGCAACTCTTGCTCCATTACTGATGCATAGGATCATGTCTCCATCCCTCAACCTCCTGCTATCCTCAAGACCCTGCATATGGAAGTGCATAAATGAGCACTAGAACCAGAGTCAAGCACCCAACTGGATGCAGAAGAAACCGTAAGGTTAGACTCAATAACGAGCATACCTCCAGAAGGACCTTCCTTCTTGTTCTTCAGGGTGGCCAGGTAAGTAGGGCAGTTCCGCTTCCAATGGCCATCGCTGTTGCAATGGAAACACTTTCCTTTGACATCGGCCTTTTTCTTTGGCTCTGCCTTCTTCTTCTTTGTTCCTTCCACCTTCTGCTTTTTCGCAGACTTCTTTTTCTTTTCATAAGACTTTCTTTTGGAAGAAGTCCATTCCATAGCAAGAACTGAGCCTTTAGAACCTTTCATAGAAAGCTCAGCGGTAACCAGCATATTCATTAATTCGGCCAAGAAATTTTGAAGTTTATGCATGTGGTAATTCATGATGAATTGCCCATATGCATCAGTCAAGGATTGCAGAATAATATCGTTCTGTAGGTCCAAGTCTAACTTCACACCGAGCTTCTCAAGCTCTTCCATGTCCTTGATCATTGTCAGACAGTGATCTTGGACTGACTGCCCATCACGCATCTTAGCCTTAAAAAGTCATTTCGTGACTTGATATTTGGCTGTGCGACTCTGTTCACCAAACATCTCCTGCAGGTGAGCCAACATTTGGCGAGCAGTTCTGATATCCTCATGTTGGCGCTGGAGCTCATCAGACATCGAGCCTAATATCTTCGTCTATCCATTTCTTCAGAGACGCTCTCTGTTCAATGGATGGACGGGCTGGTAAGGTAGGAGGGTCCTAGTCCAATACATGGGTTAACTTCTCAAAACCCAAAACAATTTTGTAGTTCCTGAGCCAATCTTTATAATTGGGTCCAGTCAGTCTATGTGTGTCCAGGATACGTGCCAGTGGGTTGGACGCAGACATTTTCCTATAGAGAGTCAAAGATTCTAGTTAGATATTGTAATTTTGACTTGACCAATTTGTTTAGGAGATTTTATTTTTAAACAAATTAGCTCCCACTATTTTCTCAGATCCCTACACTCCCTCTGTAGAGATGCAAAAATCTCCATGATTAATGATTTCTAGTGGGTGGTGCGGTCTCACCAACTGACTCATCACCTCACCTAACAGTTATTGGTGATGGGTTAGCCAATGAGTGAACAACTCTTGTTCAATGATTCTCTAATCATGGTGCACCCAAACTTGGTCTCTAATTCATGAATCTCACCGTATCCGGAATATTGATCCACTCCTTAGTTAAGTCAGACCCACCATTTGCATAGACTGGGATTTCTAATTGAGTCTCTCACCGTATCCAAAATATTGAGCCCAACTCATCCTCCAGCCCATAGCATCCAATGCCTAATAGACATGGTTGCATCTTCCCGGTGCAACTGAGCCACTGTATCCAATCGAGAACAATCAACCTTGGGAAGGGCCCGCACATCTACAATGGTGGAAGACCTCAGACTTAATCTTTTCTTAGGGAGAATTGATTCAGGTCTCATTAAACTAGACTTATCTTAGTCATAACAATTATGACTAACCTAGTGGCATGGGTTAGCTCGGATTATTGACCACCTCAGATCAGAACTGTGTCAACAGATATGGCCAGGTAAGTGAGACCGATGGAAGGAATATGCCTATTAACTCGCACAAGAACGCATTCAGGTCGAGTAGCTTCCAATTAAAAACCAGTCGGTCGTATGTGCCAAACTTACCTTAGACACCAAATTGTTGAGTCAGAACCAATTGGGTTAGCCTACAATCCAGACTCTAACCTCTGAGCCTAATTAGGTCTTGCTTGATCGTGACTCGATCTTGACCCAGACTTAATCCTATTAGGCTGGTCAATTTAAGCATTGTTGATCCCATCTAACCAACTCTTGATTCGGTTTGATCAACCGCTTAGACCTAATTGAGCTACCCAAGCCCGAACCCAGTATTATGAATATGTCTTAGATCTGAAATTCTCAATTTTAGACCTAATTAATATTCCATAATCTTAATTTTTAATTAAGTAGGGTTCATAAACAAAATATGCATAATAAATCCTAGGGTTTCAAGATCTAGGATTTTGCAGAAAGTAAGTTTTGGATTTCTGATTAAGGACGAACACGCAGCACCCCTACACATCATAAGAACACCCCATCGAATGGGAAGAGAGGGCCTTTAAACCCTTCTTCGTTCTTATGACCGGACGGCCAAGAGGAACGCCTTAATCAGGAACATGCAATACTACAAAACAAGTTTTAGATCTATATCATATATCTCATATACAAATCAGATCTAAATCATGGCATATTTTGCATACATCTCATGTATCGAATCATGCATGTTTTCAGATCTAAATTATCACATAATAATCTGAAAAATTAGATTTAAATTGATCTAATCAAAATAAATTCTAATCTAGACAATTATGTAGAACTATTCTACAACTAGTCTAGTCATGCATCTATCATATCTCATATGATGTTAAAATTAAATAATTTTTATTTGCTGTTTTTTAGATGTTATTATAACACTTATAATATCAGAAAACAGTAAATAAGAAGATCTAAAATATGATTTAATCAGATTAAATCAAAAGACATGCAAAACTATTCTATAGAACTATTCTATTTTAGAACTAGTCATGCATATCTTCCTGTTCTTAGATCCAAATCATTTAATTTTAATTTTTTCTGATTTCAGATCTGATCACATCTCATGTGATATCTGAAATCACATTATTTTTTAATTAAAATAAATTTAAAATCAGATCTAAACAATTTTAGAACCATGGCTTTGATACCAGTTGAAGAAAAATCCTTGATTTTCCGGTCCAGGTTCGTTCAGATCTGATCAGATCAAGAGATATATTTCAAAAAAAATTTTCTTTGATCTATATCAGATCTAAAATATTTTAGATCTAATTCTTATTATTTTAATAAATAAAATAAAATAAGAATAAATTAAATCAAATTTAATTTACCTGATTTGGGTAATCCTATTACCCGTTGATGATCCTGTATGCAGCGAAAGATTCTGGATCTAGCCACGCAAGCGCCTGGCCTCTACCGATATCCACTCGGGCTGGATCTGGAGATCCTCTTCTTCTCTATCACATCTCCAAAAATTAAATCTGGATCTGATCTGGAGGATCTTCAAAACTCCTTTTGAAGATCAGCAGTCGTCCTTTGCAGTAGCGCAGCCTTCTAGCTTTCAGTCGCCTTTTTTTGATCTGGATTGCACCATCCAAGGTCCAAAACACCTTTTGGACGTATAGAGGAGAGGGAGAAGGTGATTTTGGAATGGAGGAAGAAGGGAGAGGCAGCCTTGGGGCATGCGGTTTCTCAAACTTAATCTAAGTTGGGCGCAGGGTCTTATTTATAGACTGTCTGTGATCCAACTTCTCTTCTTCCCAACCAATCACAACTCTTTGTGAAATCAGATCTAAATCTGATTGGTGGGAATAGAGTCCCCTGGATTCCTCCTTAGAGGGTGCCTAAGATCAGTCAAAGTTGGTTCTTAGGAGAACTCTAATTGGAATCCAAAAAGGAGATGGAGTCCTTGTCCAACAAGGACTCCTAAGCCGCCTCCAACTTGGGCACACGCCTAGGGTGGCGTGCGCCCTCTTTCCTTGCCAAGGTTCTGGTAGGGGGACAAGCCCCCACCAGCTCTCCAATAGGTGCATGACATGTGGTCAAAAGTCAAAGTGTCAATGGTCAACATTTGACCAGTCAAAGGTAGACTTTTGACCAAAGTCAAAGAACAAGAAATGGCAGGTGACCAAAAATGACAGGTAATGTCTTACAAAATAAGACAACCTTTTCTGACTTGAACAACCTCCAGTCAGACCATATGAAGGCCTCTGATTGAGCACAAACTCCTTTGGCTCAGTCAGGACAACTTATTTATGATAGTAAAAGAAGAACGTTAGGTTCAATCGAGTGCTAGCACGATTTCCTTGAACCTAATTGAATCTCATTCAGATCAATTGAACTGGATCAGTTCAATTGATGATCACCAAATTCAAACCCTTGTTTGTGTGACCCAGTTAGGTTCAGTTCTGTATGGTAATGGGATATGTCATGATCTCTATCATCGACATCATCAAAACTCCTTTCGATGGATCAGAACTCTTCTGATTCGAACAGCTAGAATGATCGATCATCTAAATCATTCTAATTGCTCCCAAAATCCACCAGTGACACCTAGCAGTATATGGTGGCAACCCATCAGAGCTGAATGTGAACCTCTTGGTGCAGCTACCTGTGTGATTCAGTTCTTCTATCTTGAGCCCCGATCAGATTAGGGTTAAGGTGAACTCGTCAAACCCTAGTCTCTATCATATGATGTAATCATTCGATTCGAGTCCAATGTGAAAATCTAAATAGAAACTCTTTCTATTATTTCACTCTGCCATGGCCATGGACTTCTGGACTTGATTCTCATGATTATCATAGGGCTACTCCTCTACCACCGAGGTAGATAGATTCCATCTTGATGCCATCCAGTTCCTACAATGAATATGCTATAGCCAACATACACCTCAGGATTCCATATGGCTAGGAGACCGAGTAATGGTGTAGTCAAACTATAACACCCTCAAGGTGAACTGCCGATGCACCTCAAGTCAAAGAACCAGACACACTACTGCAGCATCGAGTCAGTCATTGATGAGAAGGTAGACTCCCTAATGACTACTCGAGGTGGTCACGCTCAGTGCCCTCATTCTCTAACGAGTATCTGTACTCTCGCTCTGGTGTCTCCACACCGTAGACTCAAGACTCATCTACTAAAGAGAAGCGATTGTACACCAATCTTCTGGATCAATCACCATCCTCGTGATGGTCCTATGGTCGGGAGCATTTTATGAGTTAACAATGATTATTCATGTCTTAAATTTTCAACTCTTGAAAATATGAATTATCATTACCATTAACTCAAAGGATGTATCACAGATACTAAATACACATATGTGATAGAAAATAATTCATTTTATTCATTATAGTCAAAATTATAATTTTGCCCCTAGAAGTGTATTACAAGTGTCAGCCAATTCTGGCTTCTAAAGCACATATATCTAACAGGATAGTCGATCAAAGATCATTGTCTGATGATGATCAAGGACTTAGAAGAGCTTGAGAAGCTCGATGTCAAGCTAGATAGAGACTTGTAAATTGATGTGATCTTATAGTCCTTGACTGATGCATATGGGTAGTTTATCATGAACCTCCATATGCATAAGCTATAATATACCTTAGCAAAATTGATGAACATGCTGGTTACTGCTGAAGTTTCTTTGAAAGGTTCAAAAGGCTCAGTGCTTGTTGTGGAGCAAACTTTCTCCAAAAGAAAGTCTTTTGGAAAAAAGATGAAGTCTACGAAGAAGCAGAAGACAGATGGAGGGAAGAAGAAGAAGGAAGAACCGAAGAAGAAGGTCATGGATAAAGAAAAATATTTTCATTGCAACATCGACGACCATTGGAAGCAGAACTGTCCTTTATACCTGGCCAACCTGAAGAATAAAAAGAAGGTAGATCCTTCTGGAGGTATGCTCATTATAGAATCTAATCTTACAATTTCTTCTACATCCAATTGGATGCTTGACTCTAGTTCTAGTGCTTATTTGTGCACTTCTATGCAAGATCTTGAGGAGAGTGGAAGGCTGAGGGATGGTGATATGATCCTACACGTCAGGAATGGAGCAAGAATTGTTGTTGTGGCTATGAGAATCTACTCTCTTCGATTGCCATCAGGATTATATTTAGTACTTAGGGACTATTTTTATATGCCTGCAGCAAGTAGAAATTTGATTTATATTTCTTATTTAGCATAGGTAAGCTATATAATTAGTTTTCTTAAGGACCATTATAATATTCTTTTTGAAAGAAATAAAATTATAAATGACTTTCTTATAAATGATCTCTACCAGTTACATATTGATATTTCTATTTTTAATATCGAGCAAAACATGAATGCCATAGGATCAAAGTGACCTAGGGATAGTCTAAATGATAGGTATCTTTGGCACCTTAGACTAGATCATATAGTTGAAGACAGGGTTAACAAATTGGAGAAATTTGGGCTATTGAGTCTGTTGATTTTCAAGTCATATCTGATTTATGAATCATGTCTTCATGGCAAAATGACCAAGCTTTCTTTTGTAGGATATGAGAAAAGGGCCATAGACCTACTTGCTCTGGTACACAGATGTGTGCAAACCATTTGATGTGCCGGTCAGAGGTAATTATATCTATTTCATCATCTTTATCAATGATTTATCTCGGTATGGGTATGTATATTTGATGTGACATAAGTCTGAAGCCTTTGAAAAATTTAAAAAATTCAAACTTGAAGTAGAAAAATAAATAAAAAAATCTATTATGGTTCTTCTATCAGATCGAGAAGGTGAATACCTTAGTCAAAATTCCTAAACTATCTTAAAGATAATGGCATAGTTTTATAATAGACTTCACCTGGAATGCCTCAACTCAACGAAATTTCAAAATAGAGAAATCAAATCCTATTAGATATGGTTCGATCCATGATGAGCTTCATAGACATTCTTGATTTTTTTTAAGGACATAGTCTAATGACCGCAATATATTTACTGAATAGAATTTTCTCTAAAATCGTTCCTACTACACCATATGAGATATGGTATAGTAAAAAATCAAATCTAAGTTATCTCAGAATTTAAGATTGTCCAGCTCGTGTGAAGAAACAACAAGCAGACAAGTTAGAATCTAAAACCTTTAGAGCTCAATTCATAGGATATCCTAAATAGTGGTTAGGGTATTATTTCTATCTTCCAAAAGACCATAATGTAATTATGAGTCAGCATATCATTTTTCTTAAAAAATAGTTTATTCAAGATGATGGCATCGGAAGACAGATCACGCTCAAGGAGAAGATCTTCGAACAGCAACGAGCTAAGAAACCTATGAAACTCAATCAGATTGAGTCAGTCCAAACACTACCTCCTCCATCTCGAAAATCAACTAGAATTTTTCGTCCTCCTGAAAAATACTTAGGTACTATTTCAGAGGATGTAGAGAAAATATTTCTCACAAAAAATAGGATTCGTGGTGATGATCCCAAGACCTATGATGAGAAGATATCAGATATCGACTCCAAAAAATGGTTAGAGGCAATGAGGTTAGAAATTGACTCAATGCGCTCAAACCAAGTCTGGATCGTGGTAGATCCACCTGAAGGAATAGTATCTATTGGATGTAAATGGATCTTCAAGAGAAAGATAGATGATGATTGGAATGTAGAGACATTCAAAGATAGGCTCATAGCAAAAGGATATAGTCAGCGTGAAGAAATTGACTATCAAGATATCTTTTTGCCAGTAGCCATGTTTAAATCCATCTGCATATTGCTTGCTATTGTAGCCTATTTTAATTATGAAATATGGTAGATGAACATGAAAATGATGTTCTTAAATAGATATCTTGATGAAGATATCTATATGAAATAGCCACTTAGTTTCACATCCAGTGATGGTGATCACAAGATATGCAAGCTATAAAGATTCATATATGGACTTAAGCAAGCATCTCGGAGTTGAAATGCTCATTTCAATGATGTGATCAAATCATTTTGTTTCATCAAAAATGAGGAGGAGCCATGTGTATTCAAAAAGATCAGTGAAAGCACTGTTGTCTTCCTCATATTATACGTTGATGACATCCTCCTAATTGGAAATAATAATCCTATATTGATAATGGTTAAAACGTGGTTATCAAAAGAGTTCTCTATGAAAGATTTAGGAGAAGCATCCTTTATATTGAAAATAAAGATCTATAGAGATAGACTGAATAGGATACTAGAACTTTCGCAGAAGATGTACATAGAAAAGGTGCTAAAAAATTTAGCATGAAAAACTCCAAAATGGGTTTAGTATCCTTTAGACATGGCATTCATCTCTCCAAGAAAATATGCCCTAGCACACCTAAGAAGATTGAATGCATAAGCAAGATTCCTTATGCTTTGGCAATAGGGAGCCTCATGTATGCCATGCTATGTACACGATCTGATATTGCCCATGCTATGAGTGTCATAAGTAGGTATCAATCGAATCTAGACAAAGAGTACTGGATTCTATGAAGTGTATCCTTAACTGCTTGAGAAGGACTAAGGATATGTTTCTAGTCTTTGCTAATAGAGAACTCCAGGTCCAGGGGTTTACCGACTCAAACTTTATGTCCAACATAGATGATTAAAAATCGACATCTGAAAGTCTGTTTATATGCAATGGTGGTGCTATTAGCTAGAAGAGTTTCAAGTAGATGATGATAGCAGACTCTACCATGAAAGCAGAATATATCGCTACATCGAAAGCTACGAAGAAGGCATTCTGGTACAAGAAGTTCGCCGTAGAGCTTGGAGTGATGCCATCGGATGCCGTCCCTCTGGACTATGACAACAATGGCACCATAGCCTTAGCTAAGGAGCAAAGGTCTCACCAAAAATCCAAGCACATTGAGTGGCGATTCCACTTCATTCGTAATTACTTGAAGAAGGGATACGTCAAGGTTAAGAGAGTCGATGCTGCAGATAATGCGGCTAACCTATTAATGAAGCCGTTGAGACAGCAGAAGATTAAAACCCATCTTGAGAAAATAAAACTTAGATTTATAGCCAATTGGCTTTAGGTCAAGTGGAAGTTTGCTAGATGTATGCCCTAGAAGCCAAATTGGCTAAACACTTGTAATACACTTCTAAGGATAATTTTATAATTTTGACTATAAATTAATAAAAAGATTATTTTCTATCATAGTGTGTATTTAAAGTATCTGTGATACATACTTTAAGTTAATGGTAATGATAATTCATATTTTCAAGAGTTGAAAATTTAAGACATGAATTTTCATAATTAACTCATAAACTGCTTCTGATCGTAGGATCATCATAAGAATGATGGTCGATCCAGAAGGTTAGTATATGATCACTTTCTTAGGATAGATGAGTCTTGAGACTATGGTGTGGAGACATCGGAGTGAGAGTACAAGTACTCATTAGAGAACGAGGGCATTGAGCATGACCATCTCGAGTAATCATAAGGATGTCTACCTTCTTGTCGATGATTGGCTTGATGCTACAGTGGTGTGTCTGGTTCTTTGACCTGAGGTGCATCAATAGTTCATCTTGAGGTTGTTATAGTTTGACTATACCATAACTCAATCTTCTAGCTATTCGGAACCCTGAGGTGTATATTGGCTATAGCATGTTTATTGTAGGAATTAGATTGCACTAATAGGGGATCTATCTATCTCAGTAGATGAGGAGTAGCCCTATGATGATCATAAGATTGAGTCCATAAGCCCATGGTGATGGAGTGTGAAGATGATAGAAAGAGTTTCTATTAGGGTTTCACATCAGATGCAAATCGAATGATTAACTCATATGATGGATATTGGGTTTGACAAGTTCACCTTAACCCTAATCCTATCGTGGCTCAAGATAGAAGAACCCAATCATATAGGTAGCTGCACCGTGAGGTTCATTTTTGGTTCTAATGGCTTGCCACCATATACTGCTAAGTATCACTAATGAATTTTGAGAGCAATTAAAATGATCTTGATGATCAATCATTCTATTTATATGAATAAAAAAAGTTCTGATCCATCCAAAGGTGTTTCAATAATATTGATGATGGAGATCGTGACATGTCCCAATATCATATGGAACTAAACCTAACTAGATCATACAAATAAGAGTTTGAATTTGAATATGATCAATTGAGCTAACCTAGTTTGATTGATTTAGATTAGATTCAATTAGGTTCAAGAAAATCATGCTAGCATACGATTGAGCTTGACATTCTCCTTTCGTAGTCCTTCTATTTCATCTTGAATGAGTTTGACTCACTCTAGAACCCTAACTGAAGCTTGTCCAGGTTTAAAAAGGATTATCTTAATTCATTAAATGATTTTAAGATAATACCTGCCAATTCCTGTCACCTGCCATTTTTTATTTCGAACAAGGGTCAAAAGTTGACCCTGATGTAAGAAAGAAGGGACAGGGGGCATGCACACCCTAGAGAATTTCTAGGGGTGCATGCCCCTAGATATTTTATGCAACATGGAGAGACCGCATATCCCCCTAGGCATGCACCCCTTAATGGATAGGCTTTGACTAGGTTAAATTTAGATTTGACCAAGTCAAAGAGATTTGATAGAGATCAAATTCAAAGAAAGGAGGAAGAGTCCATTTGCACTGTCTCTCTCTCTCTCTCCCCCTATCTAACTTGTGTGACAACTTTTGGAGGGTTTTGGGTGACAAAACTAGGTAAGGATCGGGTGTTTGTGTGTGGAAATCAGATGAGTTCTGATTTAAATCAAGCAATCAAGTTGCTTGATCAATTAGAACTATTAGGTGGCACATGATCTATTAATTAAAGGACCCTGCACCCCTAGGGTTTTTGATCCTTTTTGCATCCATGCCCATATGCTGCCATCCTCACCCCTCTCCATGCCTCCCTTCCTCTGATCTCCTCTCTCTTCTCCATGCCAAAGGTTGGGCATAAGTTGAGAAGGAAGATCAATCCTATTTGGCACAAAGCTCAGGAAAGAAGACAAATTGTTTGTAAGACGAATGCGTGTCCTTCAAAGATAGTTTTGAAGGATCAACTAGAAGGCTACAAATCTGATATTTGGAGATCAGATCTAGAAGGAGAGCACCTCCAGATTTAGCTTGAGTGGACTCTATTAGAGGTCAGGCTTGTGCATGGCTAGATCTAGAACCCCGGATGATGATAGATCATCGACAAGATAAAAGCAGTTTATCCAAACAAGATATGAAATTAAATCTGATTTAATTTTAATTTTTAGTTTTAATATCAGATCTATAGAATTAGATTTTTGATGTCTCAGATCTGATTAGGATTTGCTAGAAATTTTTTTAAAATGTTCTTTCAAATCTAATCAGATCTGAATGATCCTGTGGTGAAAAAATGTTGATTTTCCTTCAAGACGATCCAAGTCCAAGATAAGGGACTAGAGTAAGATCAGATGCTATCGGTGCGACGAGTTGGGGTATTGAGTCAAGGATTGTCCAACTTAAGGATCGGACAAGGGCTACTGTGGCAATGACCAAATGCGATACAGAAGGCAGTGATGATGTCCTTCTGGTTACTGATGAGGTATCTACTTCTTCCTCCTAGTGGATTATGTATTCTGCTTATTTTCATCATGTATGTTGTAGAGAGGAGATGTTTGACTTTTTGAAGATCAATGAGGGCACTATGTTTCTGTCAGATGGATCGAGCTATGAGATCAAGGATAGTAGAATGGTCAGCATGAAGCTCCATGATGGAACAGTAAAGAAGTTGGGTGAGGTCCGATACATACCCAACTTTAAGAAGAATCTAATCTCACTAAGCAGATTGAATTTAATTGGCTTTAGATGGAAAGCTAATGGAGGAATCTTGAAGGTCAAGCATGGTAGTAAGGTGGTGCTAAGAGGAAGAAAGTATGGAGGACATTATCTCATGATAAAAAGCTCAGTTCGAGGTGGAGCTTCAGGTGGAGATAAATTAGGCACAGGACGAGGACTCGGAAGGATGACATGTGATGTCACAAGGTGAAGTTTCTATTGCTGTAGGAGGCTACCTCGAGCAGGTCTTAGGTCAGGAGGATCACAATAGTTGATAGAGATGGGATCGAGTGGTCTGGCTTGACTTTCATGTTTGCCCATCTATGATCAGCAAGCAAGTCCCAGGACATGGGGGTGCTAGACGAACTTTCGGATAGATGGAGATCGAATATCGAGTCAAATTAGAGATTATTGAGAAAAATATCCTAAATTCTCCTATATTAAGTCCACAGCAAGGTTCTGGATGATGAATGAAGTCCAACGAGCTCAAAAACACCCCAATCGGAGTCCAGATGATGAAAATATGCGTGAAGAACTATCAAACATAAAGCTGGAGTGGGGCCCATGGCCAGTAGGTGACCAGGCTTGGCACAGGTCGGTCACGTGGGTGCGGGCCCAACCCTGCATGGCCCAGCACACAGACGCATGGACACACGAGTGTGGCCTAGCATGCGAAAGCAGCCTAGCATTAGCACGGCCCTACACGGCCCAATGCCACGTGCGGGCGGGTGCACGGCCCAGCGCCACGTGCAGGCAGGCACGTACGCGCAGCCCGAGCCTAGGCAGGTGCATGCAAGCATGGCCTAGGCCTAGGCGGCTTCACGATATGATAGTGTTCGGATTTTTCATGGTTCATGCACCCGAAAGCATGGATCGGGTCCTTTTTTGCGGCCTATAGGAGTTTTTGATGCTTTTGCGCAATCCAGTGGTCACGATCGTAATCTAACGGCTAGGAGATGTTGTTTGACTTTGAAACAGACTGAGAATCCTACCAGGATGCAGATAGAGGCCTTTAAAAGGCCTAGAGCAGTCCGTGAATAGAGGGTGTGGCTTGGCAGTGGTGAGAGAGGTCCTGAAATATGATGGAGAGTGGAGAAAAGGGTGCCAGCGGACAACAGGAGCAGGGACTTCGAGTAGACAGCTAGGTAGCAGATTGCGGTCATTTCAGATGGTCTCCAAGAGATAGTTTGCTAAGGTTAACTTCTTGTTGAGAAAATTATATATTTGAGTTGAGAGTGGATAATCTCCTCTTGTATTCCTTTCTTTTTTATAGTGAAGTTTTGTATGCCCCATAGAGACGAGCCTTTGGGCTGATCCATGTACTTGATTGTGTTCTTATTTTATTTTATTTTCTTTCTGTCATAATATTCTAGTACTAGATCCTTAACAAGTGGTATCAAAGTAGCTGATATCCCAATACAAATCAAATGAAAATCAAATCCCCTTGATTGGTAGCAAAAATTCCCTCAAAATAGTCTTTAAACAATTTTCAAGAGGTCTCAAAATTTTTTGAGAGCTCTCGTGAGGTCTAGCATGCCCAAATAAGCTTCTGGCATGGTTTTGAGAGATCTCAAGTTAATCTCGAGAGCTCTCGAGCTTAGGAGACAAAAATTTAATTTCTACGCTTTGAGTACAAGAAGTCTCGCAGGATTCTCGAGAGGTCTTGTGATTTCGACAAGAGCTCTCATTCAAAATCTTGAGCTCTAAATCTCAGATGATACAACTTTTTCAAAAAGTAGATTTTTGAGCATCTAAGAATAAGAAGTCTCCTGGCCAAATCGAAAGGCCTCAAAATCTATCGAGATGTCTTAAGACAAACCGAGAGGTCTCAAGACACAGTGATAACTTTTTGATAGAACATTCTAGATCGAATTTTCTCGCTTCCAATGGCTAGTTGCTACTCTCCAATGAACAAATTTTATTTTTTCTAGACTCCAATTATATCCAGATGAGAGGTAATGCTCTAGATATACAAGAGAGAAGATGCATTTTTTGGATTAAACAAGAAATCGAAGAAAAATAAGAGAAAAAGCAGTGAACGCCCAATTTTTTCACGAGCAAATCTTTTTCACTCAAGTTCTCTCAAGTTTTGAAGTACATTAAATCCAAGCATTCAACAAACTACAATGACAATGATTCAGCTCATTTAAAGGAGCATTGTGTGTAGTAAATCTTTCTTATTTCTTTTCGTGTACTTGGTTTCAATAGGGGCTGAAAGTTAGGTTTTGGATTTTTTCTTCCCATTAATTATTTTAGATTGATTTGTCTAATTATTATAAGAATCGTGGTTGGTGAACCTAGGAAAAAATCAACTAAATTTTGGAATAGTGAGCCCAAAAAAACTATCCGACTATAATCTTACGGGATTATAGTAAAATTTCCAAGAATCTTATTTGGAGAGTGGAGGTAGGTGCTGGGAGTACACTAAACCATAATAAAATTTTCTTGTTTGTGTGTGTGTGCTATTACTTCTTACATTTCTTTGCTCTCTCATCCGATTCACATAGGATTCAAACATTTTCACTGCACATAACTATTTTAAGTTTTTGAAAACCTAATTCACCCCCCTCCCATCTTAGATTGTCTAACTGGGCAATAATTGGTATCAGAGCTTTGGTTCTCTACTAATTATTGATTTTATCAACTAGAGACAAAGATCATGTCAACCCAACTAGGAGATTCACTTGCTGAAGGGCAATCCACAAATAGGCCATCTCTTTTCAATGGGTCCAACTATATCTATTGGAAAGCTTGCATTCGCATTTTCATTCAAGCCCTTGAGTATGACATATGGAGTATAATTGTCAATGGGCCACATACACCTACAATCATTGTCAATGGCACATCATCTCCTAAGCTGGAGAAGGATTGGGATGAAATGGACAAAAAACTTGTCCAATTAAATGCCAAGATAATGAATGTATTGTATTGTGCCCTTGATGCAAATGAGTTTAACCAAATTTTCACTTGTAATTCTATAAAGAAAATTTGGGATAGACTTGAGGTCATGCATGAAGGGACAAATCAAGTCAAAAAAATTAAGATAAATATGCTAGTCTACCAATATGAATTATTTAAAATGGACCCTACTGAATCTATCACTAGCATGTACACAAAATTCACTTATATTATAAATAGTTTGAAAAGCTTAGGAAAAGTTTATATTAACAGTGAATTGGTAAGAAAAATTCTCAGATCTTTGCCTAGGACATGGAAAGCCAAGGTGACAGCCATCTAGGAGGTAAAAGATCTGAACACTCTACCTCTAGAGGAGCTCATTGGATTCCTGATGATACATGAGCTTACCATGGATCGGCATAATGAAGAGGACAGTAAGAAGAAGAAAATAATAGCACTGAAATTCATGGCAGCTGAAGAAGGAGATGATCTATCCACCAGTGAGAAGAATGATGAAGACATGGCCCTTGTAATCAAAAAATTCAAGAAGTTAATGGGAAGAAGAAGACAAGGATTCAAGAAGAGAAGCTTCATTAGAGGAGAAGCTTGCAGGAAGAAAGAGAAAGAAAAGAAGAAGGATCAGCCCACATTCTCAAATGCAAGAAGTCAGGATATTTTAAGGCTGAATGTCCTCAGTTGAAGAAGGCACCAAAAAGAATGAAGAAGAAAGCTATGTTAGCGACTTGGAGCGACAGCGATGAGTCAAGCTCAGAGGAAGAAAACCAAAATGAAGTAAATTTATGCTTCATGACAAAAGATGATCAGGTATCCTCCACTCTTGACTTAAATTTTTCTTTTGATGAGCTTTAAGATACTTTTTATGACTTAATGAAAGATTTTAAGAAGATTAATATAAAAAATAAAAATCTTAAGGAAATGAATCAAACTCTTTTAAAAGAAAATGAAGAAGTAATTAGTAACTACAATAAGTTAAAAGAAGAAAATAAAATCCTAAAGGATGAATTGGATAAATTAAAATCTTTAGTTGATAAATTTAGTTGTAGTTTTGAAAAATTATAAATAATTTTAAACAATCAAATAGGAGTTTATGATAAAGCCAGAGTAGGATACAAACCTAAAGAGAAAACTAAGTTTCTAAAAATTTTTTTTACTGCACCCACATCAATTAGCACCTCACATATCACTTACTTTAGATGCAGAAAAATAGGACATAAGGCATTTGAATGTAATACTAGAAAATTCAGTGAAAAATAAGTTAAAAGAATTTGGATTCCAAAAAGAACTATGACTACTAATCCAAAAGGATCCAAGAAGACTTGGGTACCTAAAACTATCACTTAATTATTTATGCAGGAATGCCTTGCAGTCCAAGAATCTAAACGTGAGTGGTACTTGGATAGTGGCTGCTCAAGGCATATGTTGGATGATAAGGAGCAATTCTTCATCCTAGAAAGAAAGGAAGGGGGAGTAGTTACCTTTGAAAACAATGGCAAAGAAAAAATAATTAGCATTGATAAAATTTAGATTACTCCTTCTACCTTTATAGATAATGTATTATGAGTTGATAATTTAAAACATAACTTGCTTAGTATTAGTCAACTATGTGATAAAGGTTTTAGAGTTTCTTTTGAATCTTCTTTGTATAAAGCATATAGTTTCTTGGATGATAGTTTAAAATTCATTGAATTTTGGTGTGGCAATATCTACATGATAAATGTTGATGAAATTACCATGAAGAGTGGTCAATGTCTAGTTGCAATAAATGCTAACATCAAAAAAATTAGTTGGCTTTGGCACTGTAGGTTAGGTCATGCTAGCATGCATACTCTATCTAAATTGCTTAATAAAGACTTAGTTAAAGGGCTACCAAAACTAAATTTTAAATTTGATCATATTTGTGATGCTTGCCAATTTAGAAAATAAACTAGGAGGAGTTTCAAATCTAAAAATATGATTTTAACTTCTAGGCCTCTTAAATTGATTCATATGAATTTGTTTAGACCTACTAGGACTACAAGCCTTGGAGGAAAGAAGTATGGTCTTGTGATTGTTGATCATTATTTCCGATTCACATGGATTTTATTTTTGGCACAAAAAGATGAAGCTTTTTCAATGTTTTCAAAGTTTTACAAGAAAGTAATAAATGAAAAGAACACAACTATAGTTTGTATTCATAGTGATCATGGCATAAAATTTGAAAATAATTTTTTTAAAGAATTTTGTAATGAACATGGTATAGAATAATATTTTTTTGTACCTAGAACTCCTCAAATAAATAGAGTAGTTAAAAAAAAATAGAACTTTAGTTGACATGGGCTGTACCATGTTGTGTGAAGAAAATCTACTAAAATATTTTTGGGCTGAAGCCATTAACACAGCATGTTACATCCTTAATAAAGTTTTTATTTGCCTGATTTTAAAGAAAACCCCCTATGAGCTTTGAAAAAAAAATCTAATATTAATTATTTTCATATTTTCGATTGCAAATGCTTTATTCATAATAATGGTAAGGATAATCTAGGTAAATTTGATGCTAAGGCTAATGAGGAAATTTTTCTTGGATACTCTACATCTAGTAAAGCATATAGGATCTTCAATAAACATTCATTGATTGTTGAAGAATCAATCCATATCATTTTATATGAAGCTAACAATCAATCTTCGAGAATGGAAGATGTTTTTGATGATGACACAGAAATTTTCGAAGATGAAATGAAGGAGTTAAACTTGAAGGACAACAATATTCATGACAAAGATAAATCTACAACAACCATTGAACAAGATAAGGACCGTAAAAATGAAACATCTAATGATTATGGAGATCTACCCAAGAAGTGAAGGTATGCACATAATCATCCAAGAGAATTGATTTTAGGTGATCCTTCACAAGGGATAAGAATTATATCTTGTTTTAAAGATACATTTGATTATCTTGCTTTTGTCTCTCAAATAGAATCTAAGAACATAAAAGAAGCTAAAAAAGACTCAAATTGGATGCTAGCTATGCAAGATGAACTAAACCAATTTGAAAGAAATAATGTATGGACTCTTGTAAATCAACCAATTGATCATCCCATAATTGAGACAAAATGGGCATTTTGGAATAAATTAGATGAACATAGAAATATAGTAAGAAATAAAGCTAGACAAGTTGCTAAGGGATATAATTAGGAAGAAGGGATTGACTTTGATGAAATATATGCTCCTGTAGTAAGATTAGAGGCTATTAGATTATTGCTTGTCTTTGCTTGCTACATGAATTTTAAATTATTTTAAATGGATGTAAAGAGTGCCTTCTTGAATGGTTATATCACTGATGAAGTTTTTGTAGAACAACCATCTGGTTTTGAAAATCACTCACTTCCTAACCATGTGTACAAATTAAATAAAGCACTATATGGAACTAAACAAGCACCTAGAGCATGCATGACATGAGAAATTAAGTAAATTTCTATTACAAAATGATTTTATTAGAGAAAGTGTGGACATTATACTATTTTTGAAAAGAAAAAATAATGACCTTCTTGTAGTTCAAATATATATGGATGACATCATATTCAGAGCTACTAATGAAATTCTTTGTCAAGAGTTTGCAAAGTTAATACAGGGCGAATTTGAAATGAGCATGATGGGGGAGCTGAACTTCTTTCTTGGACTATAAATCGAATAATCAAAGGAAGGCATTTTTATTAGCCAAATAAAGTACATCAAGAAAATCTAAGGAAGTTTGGCATGGAAAATAAAAAAGAAATCGGCACACCAATAAGCTCCTCATGCAAACTCGACAAAGATGAAAATGCTAAGATCGTAAATGAAAAGCTCTACAAAGGTATGATTGGATTCCTACTTTATTTAACTGCAAGTAGGCCTGATATATTATTTAGTATTTGCATGTGTGTTAGATTTCAATCTAATCCTAAAGAATCTCATTTACTAGCTGTCAAGAGAATATTTAGATATTTGATCTACACACATAACCTAGGACTTTGGTACTCAAAACAATCCTTCATTGAATTGATAGGATACACTGATGCAGACTATGAAAGATGTAGAATAGATAGAAAAAGTACTAGTGGCACCTGCCAATTTCTAGGATTGAACTTGATTTCTTGATATTGTTGGGATATCAGCTATGCTGATACCACTTGTTAAGGATCTAGTACCAGGATATTACGACAAAAAGAAAAAAGAAAATAAAATAAAAAAGCAATCAAGTATGTGAATCAATCCAAAGGCTCATCTCTATGAGGCATGCAAAATTTTACCATAAATCAAGATTGTTCCGAAGATTGTGCAGCAATTATTAGCATGTTTAGCTAGGAGCATTTCAACCATTTTGTCTCTTTGATAATCCTACAGTAATTATTAGCACGATCGACTAGAAAGGTGATTTGATAGTCTAATAATCTGGCTAATTTAATTTTAGCTCAATCCGGTGATGTCATGCATCATGTTGCTATTAGTCATTGGCTATTCTCACAGATCATGCTATCATGGCGTAATCTAAATAAAGGTGCATTGAAGAGTCCGAACATCTAAGGACCCAGATTCTATCAGGTGTCAAGAATCCTTGTGGTCTCATTTTTATTGAAGTAATCTTGGCCATCGATGGTTCCTATATATGTGGGACCACTATTACTTTCTCTGACTTTTACAGTGACTCTATCTTCCACTAGTGTTGGAGCTCTAAGTCTTTTCCTTCTTCTTACTCTTATTGCTCTTCTAAGTTTTGCTTTCGTCTTTTAGGTTAGGTCTATTCTTCCCTTTTTGTTTTCTTCCTTAGAGCTTGGTTATGGCTGGTAGAGGTAGGGGTAGAATAGTACGTGGTGGTAGTTGGCCATTTGGTCTGACAATCATCTTTTCCATCGATTCGGCAGTGGAGGTTTCTTCACTATTGGATTCTATCATCAATCAGCTTCGAGAATAGTACCAAGTTCCAAAGCAATTTTAGCTTTTCGTCCTTGGTCTGGACGGTCGGGTGTCTTCTCCGTCAACTAGTCAGGTGGCATTTTATGTAGAAAATCTTAGGTTGGGTTTCTGATTTCCAGTTCTGGAGTTCATTCAGAACATCCTAGACTATTATTGGGTCTGTCTGATGTAACTCGCACCGAATTTCATTCGGCTTTTGGTTTCTTTCGCCCTTCTATGTCATACCATCCTGACTACTCCTCGTCTTTTCTTGTTTCGTCCTTTCTTTACACTTCATCCTCATCCTTATCCAAAGGCTAATGGCTGGTGGATGTTCGTCCTGAGGAAGTGGCTTTCTTTTATCTTCGGTCTTCTATCGTCTATTCATGATTGAAAGATCCAATTCTTTTTTGTGTCTTCTTCCCTTCCTTGGGGTTTTCCTTTTATCTGGGAAACTCCAAATACCAGCCCAAATGATAACAATCAGATTGATCCGGCTGATCAGAAGAACTTCTAGAAGATGAAGGATATGAAAATTCCGATGTAAAGGAAGCTACTGATCGATCAAGCTCTATACGATGCCGGTCTTGATCCCGCGCCGACTACTGGTATGACCCAATATATCAATTAAAATTTTCATTCATCTTTAATTTTGACCGACTTTCATTTTTTTTTTATTTTTTTTGTTTGCAGCCAAGCATCCTCTGTCTTCTCTTTCAGTGGCTGATATCCATCGATATGCGAGCAAACAAAAGTCAGCCGCCGGGAAAGGGTCATCTAGAGCGACCAAAAAGAAGAAATCCCACATATCCTCGATAGCAACAACACATCCGACCAACCTTCCATCGGTCATAGTAGACCTGACCGACGCTCCATCAATCCAAGTTCGCAGTGTAGTTGGAGAAGTAGTCATCATGTTGGCAGCCTCAGCTCTGGCACGAGATATGTTGGCTCTAGCACCAGCACCAGATACGTCAACGAGAGTGCCACCGATTGTCGAAGATCAAGATGATGAGGTGATGATCATCGAGGCTCCAACATCACCTATCGAGCTAGCCATATCTCGGGTACCATCAATGCCCGAAGTTGGATCGGAGGGATAACGGCCATCAGCATCTTCTACACCACTAATGCTTGAGTGGTTGTCGAATCCATTCGAGTGGCCACCAAGTCAAAGGCAGGGAAAGGCCCCTGTGTCGGATGCTTCCAGTGAGACTCCAAGTGATTCAGTGGAGTCCATTAACATCCACATTCCGCCTGGAGAGTTGGCTTTGACAAACCCGACATTGGCAAAATAGTTGATTGAGGTGATGCTTCTTCCAACTGATAGGCATAGCTGGAGGGGTCGGATCTTGGCCGACATGTTTTCATCTTTTTATACTTCTTTTATTGTGCTATGTCGGTATTTTTTCTCTTTCTTTCTCTCCTCATGTTTTCTTTCATTTATTGACTCTTTCTTTCTTTGTTTCTTTAGGTGGCACACAATATGTTGGCATTGGAGAGGGTCGTGCACAACATCACCAACATACACTAGGGATGGAGCGATAAGGCGAAGGCTATCATCGCTGAGAAGAATGCCACTCTTCAATGTCTCCAAGCTGCCTCTGATAAAATGAAGGAGATGGAGGAGTGGAAGAAAAAGCTTGAAGAAGAAAATTCCTAACTTAAGGTCGAGTCGGAGTCGGCACGAGATGACTTAGAGTCAGCACGCACCAACTTGGAGTCAGCAAATAATGACTTAGATTCGGTGCACTCCAAACTTGGAATTGTTCGCTCTGAGTTGGCATCGGTTCGGGCAGATGAGGAAGTGGCAGAGTGGATCATTGAGATTCAAGAGTCTCATATCTAAAAGAAAAGTCGTGAGGTTAGTCAGCTTTGAAAGGAGCATGACACCTATGTTTGAGAGCTGGAGGAGGAATAGGAGAAATTGAAGTCTTCTGAAGCCGAAGTTGCATCAGTCCAGACAGCTTTGAGTCGGGCAAAGGAGTAGGCATTGGAGGAGTTTCGAGGATCGGAGGATTTCAAGAAAGAACTTCTTGCAGCCAGCCATCTCTCCTACTTGACCAGATGTGAAGATGGCAGAGATGTAGTCGGCCGAATATATCCAGATCTAGACTTGAGCCATGTCGCCCTTCCTGGTTCTAATAGAGAAGGGTCCGATGGAGTTGATGAGTCAGCGAAAGACAATCTAACTGTAGATACATTGATCGAAGGAATGGCCCTAGCTGTAGATACTCCTGCCAATGAAGCAGCACCATCTACCGAACCTGCTCCAGCTTCAGAAGGAACTACCTTAGAACCTCCTTCAACTGAAGAAGAAATGGCATCGATGATAGCAATCATCAATGTAGTTGTTGTACATGATTTTGATCATTGATCGGTTTGTAACCTTTTTTTATTTTCATTGTTGGATAGATCCGACTTTTGTAATCTGGCTTCAGTTGAATTTTGTAAGAACTATCAATATGAATAAAATAGAAGAATATTTTTCTAAGTACTATCTTCTTTCTCCCTTCCGAGTGTTGGATTGTATGGTCGATAAGTAGGTCGTCAGACCGAATATTAATCGATTGGACTTTAGGCATAAAGTTCATTCATGTTTGATAAATGGGGGCAAGTTGAATATCCTTCAATTGATCGGGGTCAAATTGGTATGCTCCCATCAAGTGGACATAAGATTCTGCTCAAATTTGGTGAAGTCAGTATAACATCCACTTAGCCATGGCTAAGTCAGCATATTTCACCAAGCCGTAGCTTAGTTGGCAAGAATGATCCTTTTAGGATAAATCATAGGATCGTTGTTTGTCAGTCGATGATAGGTTGGACTTTGCATGACATGTCACTAATCAAATATAACTTAGTCGAATCAAAGAGAAGTTGGATCCCGATCATTTTATTAAGACACTTGGACAATTTTACCAATAATACATCTTTAAATTATCTACGTTATAAGTTCGTGCAATAGTTATCTTGTCAAGAGTTTCGAGTCGGTAGGTGCCTGGGCGAAGTGTTTCGGTCACTCCATAAGGTCTCTTTCAATTTGGAGATAGTTTTTTCTTGATCTAGGGGTTTAGAAATTTTTGCTTTTCTCAATACTAGGTCTCTAGAAAGAAATACCTTCAGCTTGACCTTTGCATTATAATATCGGATGACTCTCTATCAGTATGCAGCCATCCGAATTTAAGCCTCCTGTCGAATTTCAAGGAGCAAATCTAAGTCAGCTCTTCTTGCCTCGGAATTACTTGGTTGGGCATAGTGCTCAACTCTCATGGATGGAAGGCCGATTTCTATCAGGATCATAGCTTTGATTTTGTACGCCAAGTTGAATGGTGATTCTCCTACTGGTATGTGGGGGGTTGTTTGGTATGCCCATAGGACCGAATATAATTCTTCCATCCAAAGGTCTTTTGCTTTGTTTAGTCATATTTTGATTCCATATAGGATCATCCATTTCATGACTTTCGCTTTACTATTGGATTGAGGATGGTCGATAGATGTTAATTTATATGTGATGTGAAACTGCGCACAAAAATTTTTAAAGTTTTGATTGTCAAATTATCGATCATTATCGGTGATGATTGTGTGTAGCAATCCAAATCAATTTCTAAATGAAATCTTTCATTTTACTTTCAGTAATTTATGCTAATGGTTTGGCTTCTATCCATTTGGTGAAGTAATCCACCGCAACCATCAAAAATTTTCTTTAACCAGATGCCGAAGGAAAAGAGCCAAGGATATCCATTCTCCATTGTGCGAACGGCCATGGTGCGATGATTGATGTCAGCTGGTTTGCCGGTTGATGTTGAATGTTAGCATATTTCTGACATGGGTCACACTTTCAAACAAGGTCAGTTATGTCTTTTTTCATAGTCAGCCAGTAATATCCTTGGCGCAGTACTTTATATGCCAGGAACTTGTCCGCCAAGTGATTCCCATAAATTTCTTCATGGACTTCTCGAAAGGCATAGTCGGCATCAGTTGGGCCTAAGCATTTGAGCAAAGGCAAAGAGAAAGACCTTTTG
The DNA here is from genome assembly GCA_006176705.1 of Cocos nucifera. Classification (NCBI taxonomy): domain Eukaryota; kingdom Viridiplantae; phylum Streptophyta; class Magnoliopsida; order Arecales; family Arecaceae; genus Cocos; species Cocos nucifera. Next base: position 217,639 of record QRFJ01003950.1, read on the forward strand.
TAGAGATGTCCATTCATCAGAATGTATTGAGAGGTGGTCCATCGAAGACGTTTAGCTTTTGAAGGTTCATCGGGTAGGGTACCATAAGTGAGGTACTTAACAATCGGGTCCATCCAACTAGGTTCGTCATCTATTTGTAATACTTCTTTGACTTTGTCAATACTCAGTTGTTCAAGAAATTCGATGAACGTTCGATCGAGTAGATTAGAGGATATCGTTACAAGTTGAAAAAGTGCATTGGCTCGAGCATTTTCTATTCTTGGAATGTAAGAGATCCTAAACTATCTAAAAGTTGATATGAGATCCTTAGCCTTTTGAAGATATTTTGCCATAGTTGGATCTCGTGCTTCATATTCATCTTTGACATGCTGGATTATCAATTATGAGTCAGTAAATACTTTCAGATTATTTACGCCAAGCTCTTTAGCAATCTTCAAACCGACTAACAATACTTCATATTCGGCTTGATTATTGGATGCTTTGAAGTTGAGCCAAAGGGCATATTCGATAACAGTCCCTTCGGTATTGGTAAGGATGAGACCAGCTTCACTTTCTTGAGCATTGAATGCTCCATCTACGTGAAGTATCCTCATTGAATCATAGTCAATTCCAAAGCCTTTCTTTATTTTTAATTTTTTATCAGTTTCTTATTTTGGTTTGTCATCGATTGTTGTACATTCAATGACAAAGTCAGCTAACACTTGTGCCTTCATTGATGGTCGTGGGTGATATTGAATATCAAATTTACTAAGTTTGATCATCCACTTTGCCATTCTATCCAAAGTATCTAGTCGGTGTAGGATCATCTTCAATGATTGATCTATCAAAACCACGATTGAATGGGCTTAAAAGTATAGTCGAAGCCTTTATGCTGAGATGATCAAGATATAGATCAGCTTCTCTGCTCTTGAATATCGAATTTCGGTGTTATGAAGCACTTTACTAGTATAGCAAATCGATCATTGAATTTGATTTTCATTTTCTCGAACAAGGACTGAACTTACTGCTTCTATCAATGTAGCAATATAAAGATACAATGTTCCCCCACTACAGGTTTTACAAGGAGTGGTGGGGACATTAGATATTTTTTCAAGTCTTCAAAAAACTATCGGCATTCATCCGACCATGAAAAATCCTTCGCTTATCGTAGAGTTTTGAAGAAAGGTAGACACCTCTCAGCCAATTTTGAGATGAATCGACTGAATGTGACAATTCTACCATTCAACTGTTGTATCTTCTTTTCGAAAGTCGGATGCTTCATGTCGATAATAGCCTTTATTTTTTTTGGGTTAGCTTTGATTCCACATTGCGATATGAGAAATCTCAAAAATTTTTTGATAGTTACACCGAAAGCACACTTAGTTGGATTCAACTTCATTCGATGTCATTGAAGTATGTTGGAGGCCTCTTCTAAATCTTGAACATGATTGTTAGCTAGGATACTTTTTACTAGCATGTCATCAACATAGATTTTCATATTTCATCCAATTTGATCTTTGAATATCTTATTAACTAATCGTTGATAAGTCGCTCCAGCATTCTTTAAACTGAATGGCATTACTTTATAATAGTAAATGCCTTTATCAGTTATAAAGCTAGTATATTCTTCATCTTCTGGCACCATTCGGATTTGATTGTAACCTGTGAAAGCGTCCATGAAGGTTAGAAGTCAGTGTCCTGATGTTGCATCAACTAGCTGATCTATCTTTGGCAAAGAAAAGCTATCCTTCAGTTAGGCTTCATTTAAATTAGTGTAGTCGATGCAGATTTACCATTTTTCATTAGCTTTTCATACCATTACGACATTAGCAAGCCAATCGGGATAATGTATTTTTCTGATGAAGTTGGTAGCAAGAAGCTTATCTACCTCTTCATCAATGGCCTTCTATCTTTTGGGAGCAAACGGTCTTTTCTTTTATCTCACCGGTTTGACATTCGGGTTAATGTTTAGTTGGTGAGTTATTATTTCTAAAGGAATGCCTGTCATGTCGGTTGCTGACCATGCGAATATGTCAGCATTCGCCCTTAGTAGATCTATTATTTGACCTCTTTCTTGATCGGTTAGTTAGGATCCAATTGAGACAGTCTTTATGGGATCTGCTTCTTATAACGAGATTGGTATTAATTTTTTAGCAGATTCTTCTCTTTCTTCATTTTTTTTTTCTGATCCAGTTCATCGATTGTCAGAGGTTCTTTTGACTTTATCCCTTCGGTGGAGATCATGAAACAACATCATGCGAGTTATTGGTCTCCACATATTTCATTAACTCCTTGTCGAGTAGAGAATCGGATCAGTAGATGGAAGGTTGACACTACTGCCCTTAGAGCTTTGAGTGCAGGTCGTCCGAGTATAGCATTGTAAGCCAAAGAAACTTGGACAACCATAAATATGGCTTGAATTATGCTTTGTCATAGTTCTATCCCTACAGTGAGAGGGAGAGTAATTTCTCCTTCTATATTGACCATGTCTCCAGTGAAGCCAACTAATGGTGTTGAAATTTTTTATAGTCGATCCGTCAGTAGTCGCATTTGAAAGAAAGTCGAGTAAAATAGAACATCAATGGAGCTTTTATTATCTACAAGTATTTTTCTTACATCGTAATTTGCTATCATTGCTGACACAATGATAGCAACATTATGGAAGTTTGAATTTCCTATACATCATCATTCAAAAGAAATAATTACATCATCTTCACGACATTTCTTGGTCGACTCTTCTTCCAAAATTGCCCCCCAGCCCTACGGTCGTTCGAAGATCATATTGATGACTTCCGTCATTGGTCGATTGTCATTCAGCTCCTCAAGTTGACACTAAGGCTATCGGTTGGTAGGAGCTAGATTTGGAGGATCGCATCAATATTTACCAAGGAAGTCTCGATGAATCAGAGCCTCAATTGAAGAAAAATCTCATTTTTCATCGTAGGATCATGCAGATCTGATTAGATCTGGATTGGATTTTTTTAAAAAAAATTTAAATAATCCAATCAAATCTAAGAGTTCTTAGATCTAATCATGATGATCTAATATTAAAAATTAAAAATAAAATTAAATCAGATTTAATTTCTTACCTTGTTTGTATAATTTAATTACCCAATGATAATCTTGATCTTTTATGAGATTCTAAAAGGAGCCATGCATGCCCCTGGCCTCTACCAATATCCACTCAGACAGGATCTAGACGTCTTCTTCTCACAAATTTTTTCTCCAAAGATTAGATTTGAATCTGATCTGAAGAACTTTCAAAATAATTTGAGAAGGCTGCTTTTTCATCTCATGAACACCATCGTGTAGATGCTGAACTCTTCACAATTTGATTAGATCTTCTTCTCTGATTTGCACCCAACCTTTAGCACGTAGAAGAAGGGGAGAGAGAGGATCTGAGGGGGCATGGAAGATGGAAGGGGTGGCAGCATATGGATGTGGCAATCAGAATTTCTTCTAGGGCCTTATGCGTAGGTGTTTTTATACAAGTTCCTTGTGCCATCTAGACTCCTAAGTGATCAAGCAACTCATTTGCTTGATCATCTAGGACTCCAATCTGATAACCCACATCACCCACCTGATCTTTATCAAGTTTTGTCACCCAAAACTCCTCCCAAGTTGGCGTGAAGAAAGGATAAGGAGGAGTCCATGGCGCATGGGACTCCTCCCTTCAAGAGTTTGATCCAAATCAAACTCTATTAGAATCCCAATCTAGGTGCCACTAAAAATCATGAAATTGGGCTTACCCAAAATATGACTTGAGACCAATCACATATCTAAAAATTAGAGTAAAATTATTTCCAAAGAATTTTCTAAAAGTCTTTGATTAGGTGACCCTCAGTTCTCTCAATTAGGTCAACTTTTGACCCTAGTCCAATTTCACCATGAATGGATTTAATTTCTATAATTAATCTAATCTGGATAGATTTTAGTTAGATGAAATTAAACCCATTCAATGAGTCAAATCAAATTTAACTCAGTTGCGATGAATTAGAAAGAATACAAAATGAGAAAGTCAGGCTCAATCGTATGCTAGCACGATTATCTTGAACCTGATTGGATCTTATCCAAATTAATCAAACTTGATTAGCTCAATTGATGACATCCAGACCCAAACTCTTATTTATGTGATCCAGTTAGATTCAATTTCATATGGTAATGAGATATATCATGATCTCTATCATCGATATCATCAAAATACTTTTCGATGGACCAGAATTTTTCTGATTCATACAATTAGAATGATCGATCATTAAAATCATTCTAATTGCTCCCAAAATCCACCAGTGACACCTAGCAGTATATGGTGGCAACCCATCAGAACTAAAAGTAAACCTCTTAGTATAGTTATCTGTGTGATTGGGTTCTTCTATCTTGAACCTTGATAGGATTAGGGTTAAGGTGAACTTGTCAAACCCAACATCTATCATATGAATTAATCATTCGATTCGAATCCAATGTGAAACCCTAATAGAAACTCTTTCTATCATCTTCACTCTACCATGACCATGGGCTTAAGGACTCAATCTCATGATTATCATAGGGCTACTCCTCATCTACCAAGGTAGATGGATCCCCTATTAGTATAATCCAATTCCTATAATGAACATGCTATAGCCAACATACATCTCAGAATTCTAAATGGCTAGGAGATCGAGTTATAGTGTAGTCAAACTATAACACCCTCAAGATGAACCATCGATGCACCTCAGTTCAAAGAATCAGACATACCACTACAGCATCGAGCCAGTCATCGACAAGAAGATAGACTTTCTTATGACTGCTCAAGATGGTCACGCTCAGTGCCCTCATTTTCTAATGAGTATCTATACTCTCGTTCTAGTGTCTCCACACCATAGACTCAAGATATATCTATCCTAAGAAAGTGATCATATACCAATCTTCCAGATCGATCATCATCCCCATGATGATCCTACGGTCGGAAGCAGTTTATGAGTTAATTATGAAAAATTCATGTCTCAAATTTTCAACTCTTGAAAATAAGAATTATCATTACCATTAACTCAAAGAATATATCACAAACACTTTAAATACACACTATGATAGAAAATAACTCTTTTATTAATTTATAGTCAAAATTATAAAATGATCCTTAGAAGTGTATTATAAGTGTTTAGCCAATTTAGCTTCTAGGGTACACATCTAACAAACTTCTATATGACCTAAAGCCAATTGGCTACAAATCTAAAGTTCCATCTTCTCAAGATGGGCTTTGATCTTTTGCTAGCTCAATGGCTTTGTCAGTGGATTAGCCACATTATCTGCAGTGTTGACTCTCTTGACCTCGACGTATTCCTTCTCGAGATAATCACGAATGAGATGGTATCGCCGCTCGATGTACTTGAATTTCTGATGAGACCTTGACATCTTAGCTAGGGCTATGGTGCCATTATTGTCGCAGTATAGAGGGACGATATCTGATGGCATCACTCCAAGCTCTGTGGTGAATATTTTGTACCAGAATGCCTCCTTTGCAGCCTCCGATGCAGCAATATATTCTGCTTCTATGATGGAGTCTGCTATCATCGTCTGCTATCATCGTCTGCTTGGAACTCTTCCAACTGACAACTCCACTATTGTAAATAAACAGACTTCCAAAAGTCGACTTTTGATCATCTATATCGAACATAAAATTCGAGTCTATATACCCCTAGATTTGGAGTTCTCCATTACCAAAAACTAGAAACATATCCTTAGTCCTTCTCAAGTACCTAAGGATACATTTCACAGAAGTCCAGTGCTTTTCGCCCAGATTCAACTGATACCTACTTGTGACACTCACAACATGGGCAATATCAGGTCGTATACATAGCATGGCATACATGAGGCTCCCTACTATTAAAGCATAAGGGATCTTACTCATGCATTCAATCTCCTCAGGTGTGCTAGGGCACATCTTCTTGGAGAGATGAATGCCATGTCTGAAGGGCACTAATTTTCTCTTGGAGTTTTCTATGCTAAACCTTTTTAGCACCTCCTCTATGTATATTTTCTGTGAGAGCCCCAGCATCCTATTCGGTCTATCCTTATAGATCTTAATTTTCAGAATAAAGAATGCCTCTTCTAGATCTTTTATAGAGAACTCCTTAGACAACCATATTTTGACTGTAGTCAACATGAAAATATCATTCCCAATTAGATGGATGTCATCCACGTATAGTACGAGGAAGATAACAGTGCTCCCACAGACTTTTTTAAAAATACAAGGCTCCTCCTCATTCTTAATGAATTCAAATGATTTGATTACATCATTAAAATGAGCATTTCAGCTCCGAGATACTTGCTTAAGTCCATATATGGATCTTTACATCTTGCATACCTTATGATTATTATCATTGGATGTGAAATCCAATGGCTGTTTCATATAGATATCTTTCTCAAGATATCCATTTAAGAATGCCATTTTTACGTCCATCTGTCATATTTCATAATTAAAATAGACTGCAATAATAAGCAATGTGCAGATGAATTTGAGCTTGGCTACTGTAAAAAAAGTATCCTGATAGTCAATGCTTTCGTGCTGACTATATCCTTTCACTACGAGCCTTGCTTTGAATGTCTCTATATTTTCATCAGTATCTATCTTTCTCTTGAAGATCCATTTACATCCAATAGGTACTATACCTTCAGGTGTATCTACCAAGGTCCAAACTTGGTTCGAACGTGAGTCAATCTCTGACCTCATTGCCTCTAACCATTTCTCAGAGTCGATATCTGATATTGTCTCATCATAGATTTTGGGGTCATTACCATGACCCTCATTTTCTATGAGGAATATTTTCTCTACGTCTTCTGATATAGTATATAAGTACCTTTTAGGAGGACAAAAAATTCTTCTTGATCTACGAGGTGGAGGAGGTAGTGTCTGGGTTGGCTCAATCTGATTGGGTTTCATAGGTTTCTTAGCTCGTTTCTCATTGGAGACTTTCTTTTCGAGTCTAATCTATCTTCCGATGCCACCATCTAATATAAACTATTTTTTAAGAAAGATGACATGTCGACTCACAATCACATTATGATCTTTTGGAAGATAGAAATAATATCCTAATGACTCTTTAGGATATCTAATAAATCGAGCTCTAAAGGATCTAGACTCTAATTTATCCACCTGTTATCTCTTAACATGGGTCGAACAACTCCAAATTCTGAGATAACTTAGACTTGATTTTTTACTATGCCATATCTCATACGATGTGGTAGGAATGGTCTTAGAGAAAATCTTATTTAGTACATATATAGTGATCATCAGACTATGTTCCCAAAGAAACTCAGAAAGATTCATAAAGCTCATCATGGATCGAACCATATCTAATAAGGTCCGATTTCTCTATTCTGAAATTTCGTTGAGTTAAGGCATTCTAGATGGAGTTCATTGAGAGACTATGCTATTATCCTTAAGATAGTCTAGAAATTCTCGACTAAGGTATTTACCTCCTCGATCTGATCGAAGAATCTTAATGAGTTTTTCTATTTGCTTTTCTACTTCGAGTCTAAATTTTTTGAACTTTTTAAAATCTTCAGACTTATATTACATCAAATACACATACCCGTACCGAGATAAATCATCGATAAAGATGATGAAGTAGACATAATTATCCCTAACCGACACATCAAATGGGCCGCATACATTAGTATGTACTAGGACAAATAGGTCTGTGGCCCTTTCCCCATGTCCTACAAAAGGAAGTTTGGTCATTTTGCCATGAAGGCATGATTCACAAATCAGATATGACTCGAAAGTCAACAAACTCAATAGCCCAGATTTCTTGAATTTATTAATCCTGTCTTCAACTATACGACCTAGCCTAAGATGCCAAAGATACCTATTATTTAAACTATCCCTAGGTTATTTTGATCCTAGGGCATTCACATTTTGCTTGATATTATAAACAAAAATATTAATATATAACTGATAGAGACCATTTATAAGAAAATCACTTATAATTTTATTTCTTTCAGAAAGAATATTATAATGGTCCTTAAGAAAATTAATTACATAGCCTTTCTATACTAAACATGAAACAAAAATCAAATTTCTGCTTGCTGTAGGCACATAAAAATAGTTTCTAAAAATTAAATCTAATCCAGTCGGTAATCGAAGAGGGTAGGTTCTCATGACTACAGCAGCAACTCTTGCTCCATTTCAGATGCGTAGGATCATCTCACCATCCCTCAGTCTCCTGCTATCCTCAAGACCCTATATAGAAGTGCACAAGTGAGCACTAGAACTAGAGTCAAGCATCCAATCGGATGCAGAAGAAATCATAAGGTTAGATTCTATAACGAGCATACCTCCAGAAAGATCCACCTTCTTCTTGCTCTTCAAGCTGATCAGGTACAAAGGATAGTTCCACTTTCAATGGTCGTGAGTATTATAATGAAAATATTTTTCTTTATCGATCTTTTTCTTCAGCTCTGTCTTTTTCTTCTTCCCACCTTCCAACTTCTGCTTCTTTACGGTCTTCTTCTTCTTTCCAAAGAACTTTTTCTTGGAAGAAGTCCACTCCACAGCAAGTACTGAGCCTTTAGAACCTTTCATAGAAAGCTTAGTAGTAACCAGTATGTTCATGAGTTCAGCCAAGATATTCTAAAGTTTATGCATATGGTAGTTCATGATGAACTATCCATACGCATCAGTCAAGGATTGCAGAATTATATCAATCTAGAGATCCTGATCTAACTTGACACCGAGCTTCTTAAGCTCTTCTAAGTTTTTGATCATCATCATACAATGATCTTGGATCGACTACCCATCATGCATCTAAGCCTTAAATAGTCTTTTAGTGACTTGATATTTGGCTACGCGATTTTATTCATCAAATAACTCTTGCAGGTGAGCCAATATTTAGCGGCTAGTCTTAATGTCTTCATATTGATGCTGGAACTCATCAGACATCGAGCCCAACATGTAATACTTGACTTTATTATCTTCATCCATCCACTTCTTAAGAGATACTCTCTGATCAGTGGATGGACGGGCTGATAAAGTAGGAGGATCCTATTCTAACATATGAGTCAACTTCTCGAAATTCAAAATAATTTTAAAGTTTCAAAGCCAATTCTTGTAGTTCGATCTGGTCAGTTTATGGGTGTCCAGAATACGGGCTAGTATGTTGGATGCAAACATTTTCTTATAGAGAATCAAAGTTTCTAGTTAGATTTTGTAATTAGACTTAATTAATTTATTTAGAAATTTTATTTTTTAAAAAAATGAGGCTTCCACTATTTACTTGGATCCCTATACTTTCTTGCTAGAGATATGAAAATCTTCATAATTATAGATTTTTAGTGGGTGGTGCGGTCCCACCGATTGGCTTATTACCTCACCTAATAGTTATTGATGATGGATCAACTGATAAGTGGACAACTCTTATCTAATGATTCTCTAATCATGGTGCACCCAAACCTGATTTCTAATTTATGAATCTCACTGTGTCTGAAATATTGATCCACTCCATAGTTAAGTTAGATCCACCATTTGCATGAATTAAATTTTTGATTGGGTTCCTCATCGTATCTAAAATATTGAGCTTAATCCATCCTCCAACCCATAGCATCCAATGCCTAATAAATATGGTTGCATCTTTCTAGTGCAACTGAGCCACTGTAACCAGTCGAGAACAATCAACTCTGGAAAGGGCCTGCAAATCTACAATAGTGGAAGATCTTAGACTTAATATTTTTTTAGAAGGATTTAATTTAGATATCTTTAAACTTGACTTGACTTAGTCATAACAATTATGACTAACCTAGTAGCATAGGTTGGCTCAAATTATTAGCCACCTCAAATCAGAACTGGATCGACATAATTAGCCAGGTAAGTAAGACCGATGAAAGGAATATGCCATTAATTCAATAAGAATACATTCAGATCGAGTAGCTTCTAATTAAAAACCAGTCGATCGTATCTACCAGACTTATCTTAGATACCAAAATATCAAATCAGAATTAATTGGATTAGCCTGCAATTCAGTCTTTAACCATGGAGCCAAATTAGGTCTTGACTTGCTTGAGTTACATCTCAATGTGATTCGATCTTGACCTAGACTTAATTCTATTAGGCTGGTCAAATCTAAACTTTTTTTGATCCCACCTAACCAATTCTTGATTTGATTTGGTCAACCGCTAGACCTAATTGAGCTACCCAAGTTCGAATCCAATTTTATGAATATATCTTAGGTCTTAAAATTTATAATTTTTAGATCTAATTAATATTATAATCTTAATTCTTAATTAAGTTTTGGGTTCATGAACAAAATATGTAACAAAATTTTAGGGTTTTAGGATCTAGAGTTTTACAGAAAAATAAGTTCTGATTTTTGATTAAGGACGAACGTGCAGCACCCTTACACGTCATAAGAACATCCCATCAAATAGGAGGAGATGATCTTTAAATCCTACTTTGTTCTTATGACTGGACGGTCAAGGAGAATGTCTTAATTAAAAATATAATTTCTACTACAAAGCTAGTTAGATCTAAATCATATATCGCATATACAATTAATGATCTAACTTATACATATTTTGCATACATCTCATGCATCATAACTAAATTAAACATGCATGCTTTCAGATCTGATATATCACATATAATATCTAAAAAATAGAATTTAAATTTGATCATATCAAATAAAACTATTCTACATATTTTATAGAAGTATTTTATAACTAGTCTAAGCATGCATCTTTCATATCTCATATGAAAAAATTAAAACTCTATTTTTTATTTTTCAGATCTTGTTATAACAATTATAACTTTAGAGAAATAAAAATTAAATAGATCTAAAATTACTTTTAATCAAATTAAAAATATGATTATGCTACACTACATATAGAACTATTCTATACCTAGTCTAGTCATGCATCTCATACATTACAGATCTAAATTATTCTAATTTTAATTTTTTAATTTTAAATCTAATCACATCTGATGTAACATCTAAAATTATTTAATATTAGATCATAAATAAAAATAAATTAAATTTAAAAAAGATCAGAAGAACTACAAACCTGGCTCTGATATCAGTTGAAGGAAAATCTTATTTTCTACCGTAGGATCATGCAGATCTGATCAAATCTGGGGTAAATTTTTTTAAATAAAATTTAAATAATCCAATAAAATCTAAGAGTTCTTAGATCTAATCATAATTATCTAATATTAAAAATTAAAAATAAAATTAAATTAGATTCAATTTCTTATCTTATTTGAGTAATCTGATTATCCTGTGATGATACTAATCTTTTCTGAGGTTCTGAAAAGAGCCACGAACGCACCTGACCTCTACCAATATTCACTTGGGCAAGATTTGGACATCTTCTCCTCATGAATCTTTTCTCCAAAGATCAAATCTGAATTTGATCTAAAGAACCTTCAAAATAATTTGAGAAGATGGCTTATCCATCTCACGGACACCATCGCATAGATGTTGAACTCTTCATAATTTGATTAGATCTTCTTATCTAATTTGCACCCAACCTTTGGCACATAGAAGAAGAGGAGAGAGAGGATCTGATGGGGCATGGAAGATGGAAGGGGCAGCAGCAAATGGACATGGCAATCAGAATTTCTTCTAGGGCCTTATGCGCAAGTGTTTTTATACAAGTTCCTTGCACCATCTAGACTCCTAAGTGATCAAGCAACTCATTTGCTTGATCATCTAGGACTCCAATCTGATAACCCATGTCACCCACCTGATCTTTATCAAGTTTTTTTGCCCAAAACTCCTCCCAAGTTGGCGTGAAGAAAGGATAAGGAGGAGTACATGGCGTATGGGACTCCTCCCTTTAAGATTTTGATCCAAATCAAAATCTATTAAAAATCCAATCTAGGCACCACTAAAAGTCATGAAATTAGGCTCACCCAAAGTATGACTTGAGCCCAATCACATATCCAAAAATTAAAGCAAAATTATTTCCAAAGAATTTTCTAGAAGCCTTTGATCAGGTGACCCTTAGTTTTCTCAATTAGGTCAACTTTTGACCCTAGTCCAATTTCACCATGAATGGATTTAATTTCTATAATTAATCTAATCTGGATAGATTTTAATTAGATGAAATTAAACTCATTCAATGAGTCAAATCAAATTTAACTCAATTGTGATGAATCAGAAAGAATATAAAAGAAGAAAGTCAGGCTCAATCATGTGCTAGCATGATTATCTTGAACCTGATTGGATCTTATCCAAATTAATCAAACTGGATTAGCTTAATTGATGACATCCAGACCCAAATCCTTATTTATGTGATCCAGTTAGATTCAGTTTTGTATGGTAATGAGATATGTCACAATTTTTATCATCGATATCATCGAAATATCTTTCTATGGATCAGAACTTTTCTGATTCATACAATTAGAATGATCGATCATCAAAATTATTCTAATTACTCCCAAAATTTAATAGTAACACCTAGCAGTATATGGTGGCAATCCATTAGAACTGAAAGCGAACCTCTTGATGCAATTACATATGTGATTGGATTCTTCTATCTTGAGCCCTGATAGGATTAGGGTTAAGGTGAACTCGTCAAATCCAACATCCGTCATATGAATTAATCATTCGATTCGAGTCCAATGTAAAATCCTAATAGAAACTCTTTCTATCATCTTCACTCTACCATGGCCATGGGCTTAAGAACTCAATCTCATGATTATCATAGGACTACTCCTCATCTACTGAGGTAGATGGATCTCCTATTGGTGCAATCCAATTTCTATAATGAACATGCTATAGCCAAAATACACCTCAGAATTTTGAATGGTTAGGAGATCCAGTTATGGTATAGTCAAATTATAATATCTTCAAGGTGAACTGTCGATGTACCTCAGATTAAAGAATCAGACACACCACTACAGCATCGAGCCGGTCATCAATGAGAAGGTAGACTTTCTTATGACTGCTCGAGGTGGTCATGCTCAGTGCCCTCATTCTTTAATGAGTATCTGTACTCTCACTTTGGTGTCTCAATACTATAAACTCAAGATATATCTATCCTAAGAAAATGCGTACACCAACCTTCTAGATCGATCATCATCTCCATGATGATCCTATGGTCGGAAGCAGTTTATGAGTTAATTATAAAAAATTCATGTCTCAAATTTTTAACTCTTGAAAATATGAATTGTCATTACCATTAACTCAAAGGATATATCACAGACACTTTAAATACACACTATGATAGAAAATAACTTTTTTATTATTTTATAGTCAAAATTATAAAATTATTCTTAGAAGTGTATTACAAGTGTTTAGCCAATTTGGCTTTTAGGGCATAAATCCAACATCAATCTCATCCTTGAGTTTGATGCATTGTTCAATATCGTGACCATGATCATGATAGAACTGATAGTATTTCCATCGATTGTGGCTTTCTGGTGGTGATTTTATCTATGGGCGATGTCGAAGATATTCCGCTCCTTCAATTTTCATCAGAATTTATGTGTGGGAAGCGGTCAACAAAGTATAAGAATCATATTTTGGTTCGAATCTGTTCGGCCTTAGACTCCATCAGGGTGGTGAAGCCTTTTTATTAGTCGGCTACTGACTTGATTCAGTAAGAGCTCCACCTTTCTTTTGTTTTTTCTTCTGACCTTTTTCTTATGCCTGGCACCAATCAGAAGCACCTTCATCCATGCGAATATGCTTGTATGGGCGCTCTAGAAGTCTAGCATAGGTTGAGGGTGGTTCTTATTCAAGGAGTAAGTGAACCGAGATGCCCTCAAACCTCTTTTCATGGTCGATACAGCCATGTCTTCATTGAAGTTCTTCACCTTAAGTGTGGCAGCGTTAAAATGCACCACAAAATTCTTCAATATCTCTCCTTCATCTTGAACGATGGAGAAGAGACTGTCGGATGTTTGTGGCATCCTTCGGCTGGTGTGAAAGTGAGCCATGAACGAGTCTTCAAGCTGCTCAAAGAAGTGAGTGTTCTCTGGCTGCAGTCCAGAATACCAGGCTCGAGCAGCTTTTCAAAAAGTTGTCAGAAAGCATTTACAAAGAAGAACGTCGGAAGCCCCTTGGATCATCAAAAGAGTTTTAAAACTCTCTAGATGTTCAGTTAGATATGTGGAGACATCGTTCAGCTCCATCTATGGCATTTTTAATCAAGAGAAAATTAGTTCATTTATTATTCATTCAAAAAATGGGAAGGCTATGTGAATGCTGAGGTCACTAGAACCTCCCCCCCTCCGATTACTCACCTTCAGTCGGGTGAGTTGGCGATCGATCTCCTTGAACCTACATTTATGGTCATCAAGTCGCTGGAGCTATGAAAATCTAGGAGTCGAATCTCCTAAAGAAGTTGATGATGGGGAACTCAATGGTAGATGGGATCGCTTCCCCTTTTGGATGCTGTGTCGGGGGAAGGGAGAAGTCGACCATCGAGAATGGCGGGTGACACGATGAGAGTTCCACGATGGTGAATTTTTGATGCAACGAGAGTGTCGCATCAACCGTCGTTCTAGCGAAGGAGACGGGGATCATCGAGGAGCATGGCGGTTGAGCCTTAAGGGAAGCGCTTGTACCGTCGACTCTTCCACCACCACCGATTGTTGCAGTTGGAGGCCATGCACTACCTTCATAAGAACTTGCATTTTCTGTATTAAAGCAGTAAGCTATTGAGTTTGGACGTCTGTCGGAACAGTCGGACGCAAAAGACTGGGCTCTACCATTGGAGGTGGAGGAAGAAGATGGTCTTCCCGGCGGAAAGAATGCCTAACGAAGCTAGTGGAGTTTTGGACTCGAGTTTTCGACATAGTGTTGAAGCAATCTATTTACTCTTCCCCCTACCTAGCGCATCAATCTATTGCAGCCAATCCTCTGATACGTCTGTCGTCAATCAAAGTCACCTGCAAAAGGAAGTCCACACTAATCGAAAATATTTTCGATGGAGATCCTTCGATGCCTAAGTTAATAGAGGATTGATGAATAGGATAATGTGAATAGAATTAGACAAAGTTTAGCCCAGAATTTTCTTACCAAGGTACTTGGTTTACCTCTCTTTTATAAGAAAATATAATAGTAACCATCTATAATGGTTGAAAGTCATGGGTCCTGCTTATTCCAGCATTAAGTGAGTAGTTAATGTTCATTATGTGATCATGGAGAAGTTGTTATGCACATTCTGCACCAAGAATATAGGTCATGCCGACTATATGTCAACTACACCAATCATATATCGACGTTCGACTATCTATCGATACCTAGAGTCGTTCTGTTTGGATAGTCGGTTGAAAGTTGAAAGTCGGTGAGCCAATTATCGGTCAGTTGAAGAGATCCGATCGATGATCGATTAAATAGAACTGATTATCAATCGATCGATAGAATGGTCCATCTGTTATATGTCGGGCACCAAATTGGTTGATGTTTAGTCGGTGAAGTCAATAATCAATCGATCATAGTTCGTCGCTTGATCGGTGGCACCGATTATCCATCGGTGCTGTCGACCGTGGATCAATGTACGGATGCAAAATTCAATATGCCCAACAAACTTCTTCAGTGAAGGAAACCATGGTTGTTCTGCACCGGCCCCCACCAGCCACAGAGGAAAGAACTCTGGCTCTTGATTACTGAGCAACGTATGCTACGCAGACTCTAGTTCCAAATGATTAAAAGAAAGGTGTTCCAGTGCATTTACATCCTCCACATACTTCAACTCCTCACAACCATTAACAACTAGAAGTTTAAGAGCAGGGATGTTTGATACTCTTTCCAAATTAGAATTATCAATCAAGGTTAATTTTGTAACAAAGAGGAGGTTATATATTTCTTTGAGGTTATGCGCACCTTTAATATATAGATCTCTCAAGGTAGTGGTATGGCAAAGGAGGCTCTCTGGAAGAGACCTCAATCGGGGACACTCAACAATCTTCAATATCCGAAGAGAAGGTAGCAACAACATTGTCTGGTTATCCTCCAACTGCCACCACCATTCTGTCTGATTAGGCTTGCCTATGAAGAAAAGTTTCACTAGCTTGGCTAAGTATGAGCACAATGGTGTTATTCCACCTCCCTGCCTTTGACCAGCATTGCCACCAGCCAACAATTATTCAGATCCAATGCTTGTGACTGTGAAAGCACCTAAAATCTTGAAGTAGTCTAGCTGTGGTAGCAATCCAAAGGGTGGAAGCATCCTACAATGAATACTATCCTCTAGCTCCAATCTTAGTAAGTTAAGAAGCAACAATGGGGCTTCCATCATCCAGCTAGGAAATTCATAGCTGTTAGTGCAAAATCTAATTGATGTTGGAACGGAGCTAGAGCTGGAGCTGGAGAAGACGAGGTCACCATCGGTGACCTACAAAATAAAATTCTATCCGGAGTCGGGGATGGTGGCACAGATAGGATCCTCTGACGGTCAAGTCAGCTCTTCCGGCTAACAGAAATGGAGTACTCAGAAAGATTTTTAGCAGGATTTAAAGCATAGAAAGAAAATATATTTGGAGGGTCCCTTATATAGGCGGAGCCTGTAACAAACTGATGGTGACAGTCATAACAACCTGATAGTGAGCTGTTCGGAGCCACGTGGAGTTTGTTACGAAAGATAGTATCCATTGTCGTGACGTGCCAGTCTATTGAGATTTAATAGTTGATGTTCGGATGGGACAACTATAGGTGGTGAAGAACTTCACGTCATAGTAGTTCAAGAGAGGTTTGGATGTCTCCGAGATCATCTGTGTGTTGACTGATATTTGCTGTATTAAGAATTGATGCCGAGATCCATCTAGCGACATAGAGAAGTTTGACTAGAAGGAGCCCTTCGGGCAATTGGAAGGACTCCGGAAGAAGTTCTGCTAGAGGAGTCCGAAAGAAATTTTGTCGGGGGAGTCTGGAAGGAGTTCTACTGGAGGAGTCCAGCTTGAAGGAGTTCTTCTGAAAGGAGTTCTTCTGGAAGGAGTTCTTCTAGAAGAACATCTTCTGGAAGGAGATCTTCTTCTGATGGGAAGAGTTCTGCTAGGAAGAATTCTACCGAGGGGAGCTCTATTGGGAAGAGTTCTGCTGGAAAGAGCTTTGCTGGAAGGAGTTTGGCTGAAAAAAATTCTACTGGGAAGAGATTTGCTTGGAGGAGTTTTACTGGGAGGGGTTCTGCTGTGAAGAGCTTTGCTGGGAGAAGTTCGGCTGGGAAGAGTTCGGCTGGGAAGAGCTTTGCTAGGGGAAGTTCTACTAAGGAGAGTTATGTTGGGAGGAGTTTTGCTGGGAAGAGCTTTGCTGGAAGGAGTTTGGCTGGGAAGAGTTCTACTAGAAAGAGTTCTATTGGGAGTTCTACTGGAAAGAACTTTGCTGGAAGGAGTTCGGCTGGGAAGAGTTTTGTTGGAAGAAGTTCTGCTGGAAAGAATTCTGTTAGGAGGAGTTCTGCTGGGAAGAGCTTTGCTGGGAGGAGTTCAGCTGGGAAAAGTTCTGCTGGGAAGAGCTTCACTGAGAAGAGTTTTACGGGAAAGAGTTCTGCTGGGAGGAGTTCTGCTAGGAAGAATTCTACTGGAGGGAGCTCTGCAAGGAGGAGCTTTGTTGGGAGGAGTTCTATTGAGAAGAGCTTTGCTGGGAGGAGTTCAGCTATCTCCAAGGTCGGCCAATTTGGGCTATGCTGGGGTTCACTTCTTGGAGTCTTATTGTCTTTCTCAAGTCATGGGTCATGGTCAATCAAACGATGATTTTCTTCATTATTCAAAGTCATTCAGACGAAGTTGTTCTTGCTTTGTAAGTTCTACAATTAACTAGGGAAGCCGATAATGATAAAAAAAGATCATTTTGTCCTTAGTCTTGACTAAAGTTCGGTCATAATTGCCACAACTTTCAATAGTACTATACCAAATTCGGACATCCTGCAAAGCTTCTACGGGAGCCATTTTATCCCCAACAATAGCCAAAGTAGCCACGGATGCTAAGGGTTTCTAGGCATGGTGGTGGGCAGAGCTCCTGGAAGACCTCCTCAATTTTCTTGATCTCTTCTTCACTGCATGCATGAGGCTGTACATCGGAATTGCTTGGTAGCATGCAGTGCAGACGTAGCTACCGAAGATGAGATTTGGTTACAAGTGAAACAGCTTTTTTGCTTCAGCTGTGCCTGATATGCTCTCCAACTTGAATGCGGTAAGATATCCGAGCCGGGAGAGAGATTCAGCTCTTCCAAGGTGCATAAACCTTGTTTGTGATGCCCCTTGTGTTCCTGCTCCCGGTCATCTCGTCTTACGGCATACCTGCTACCCATCCTGCTATTCACCATGAATCCAGTAAATCAATTTAGATGTCGCAATCTCCATATTCTACTAGGCAGCCCATCAAGTGGTGTACCCTCAAGATAAAAAGTCCTTAGGTTGGTTAATTGTAAGACACTGTAAGGGAGGCTGTGCAAGTATTTACATTCTCCGAGGGTCAGGAATTGTAGGTTTCTAAGAGTTCCTATTCTCTCTGGTATTTCTCTTATTTGAGTACCAGCGAGATTAAGAAATCTCAAATGTATAAGAGCTCCTAAGGAAGTTGGTATATTGCTAATGGCTGTATCTTTGATGTTTAGGATCCTTAAAAACCCAAGGTTTTCGAAACCGTTCGGAAGATTGCAAACAAGTGGGCTGTGAAAGAAGGCTAAGGTCCTCAAGGATGTCTGCTTCAGGATCAGGTCAGGAATGGTATATAGTCTCCCATCTACAATCGACAAATAGAGCGGTTTTATTGATGATGAGGAGGACATTATTTTGTTTTTAAATCCATGTTCATCTCTGGGGAAGCACTTATCATGTGATAGATGCTGAGCTAGAGTTCGTAGGAGGTCATGCATCCTACAAGCTGCAGAAATTATCATAGAAACCAGAATCTGGTTGTTCGTAGAAGACTTCTCTGCGACAACTCTTTCCAATACCCTTTCGCCAAATCCTCCAAGGTCAAATTCTCTTCAGCTTTTATAAAACCCTGTGGAGTGCAATAAATCACAAATGTGGATTCACTAATAGTGAAATCCTCAGGAAACAGAGACAGGCAACTGAAGCATTGCTTAAGAAAAGGTGTCAAGTCCTCAGAGCTCAAGTATAATGCACCCATCACCCGTTCTGGAAGCGGAGTAAAAGACCAAGCTGGGCTACAAAGAACTTTATCCCATTCTGATTTCTTTTCTTCGTAGTTTTAAGAAGCGCTCCAGTGGTCTTGCAAGCAAGAGGAAGGCCATCACATTTTTCTACAATTTTCATCCCTATATCTTTGAGTTGCATATCTCCTTCCTCGCCTTCGTCCAACACCGTCTTACAAATCAATGACCAGCCATCCTCATTACACAACTTCCCCACCCTATGAAGATGTACTGCTTCCATTTGCCTTGCAATGGCTTCCTCTATTTGTCACTAAAATTCTACTATCAACCATAGCACTCTGCAAGGGCTTCCTCAACAGTTCATCCCATACTTGCATATCCCAAACATCATCCAAAACAAGGAAGAACTTCTTGTTCTTGACAAGTTTGCGAAGCATTGGCTCGATCTTCCTTATCTTTGGCCTCACTATGATCCCCCCCAGCACGCTTTATGATGGCTCTTAGCAAATCAGTCTCTGAAAAGTCTTGTGATACACAGACCCAGATTTTTGGCATTTGGCTGAAGCTGTCTTGTAGCCTCTCATCATATCCCACCCATGCCGACAATTGCGAACACGAGAATTTTTTTCTGGTGCTCCCTTATCAGCAAGTCCACCAAACTCCTAGCGTCATCCTCAATTCTCTCTCCTACCAGATCTGGAATTCCACCAAGGGACAAGTCTTGCGACTGATTCTAGTCATCACTTGATGGTCATAATGGGGTGTGGGCATCAAGTGGAGGTTAGCTTTGTCCTTGGAAAGCTCATCAAGTTTGAGGTTGAGATCTCTAATTCCATTGGCAATGTCATAACGGAATACATTGTTTTGAAAGCAAGAAATTGGATAACAGAAGCAACGTGCCAGATTAGCTCAAGAAGATGATATGCCAAGAAGTTTCTCACCTTCCATGCGGCATTCATCGATGACATCATCTGCATCATGCATGAAATCTCTCATTCAACCGACGGTTGATGGCTTGATCTCCAAATCGCCTCTTCTCCACGTCCACGAGGACGGTTTGTAGCCTCTCTAGCCTTCTATGAAGCTTCTCGATTTCATCGTGCACACCCAAGAGCCTAGCATGCTGCCTCGTCTTTCGCATATGTCAACAGCATCTCACAAAATTTTTTTTGATGAAAATGGGAGGGAGATCCACCCAGTTTTACTTATATACTTAAATAAATATGTACAGTATATAGAAGCTGGGTTTACTATGACCTTTTTGTAGATGAGTTGACTCCCTGTTGGAGGTCCTACCCAGACTAAAGCCCATGCAAACGTCCAGTGGAGAGATACGTTATGGGAGGAATATTACAATAATAAAAAGGTCAAAAGTGCTACTATAAACCGTTGTTTCTTTTCTACTGCCTCTGCAACTTTCCTTTGATTAGCTCACCGCTTTCAACTTTCCTTTCATTCCATTCCTATTTGAGAGCTTTGAGCGCTTTTTTCATTTCATTTTTCGTTTCTCCTTCATAGCAAAAGGTAAGTTCTGTTAAGGAGTCGAGCAACTGAGAGTATATTGCAATAGGACAGTAAGCCTCGAAGGAGAAAATGCTCCTATTCCTTTCTTTCGAGAGGATCCAACAAACCTATGCCACTATCGTGTACCAGATTCGTATGCTGATTTTTCTAGGTGGGAGTGAGTTTTGGTCTTCCCATATTTGCTGCACTGTTTTGTAATCAAATTGTTACCGGAGGTTCGAAGATATCCATTTCCAAATCTTAGAATATTCACAATGGATTATCAGGTGATCTACTGATTCCTCTTGATCTGCACATAGCGGGCAACTAGGAGGGCCTTTCATTTGTCGCTTCTTTAGATTATCAACCGTTAGTATTCTGTTTTGGATGAGGAGCCAATTAAAGACTTTAATTTTCATTGGGGAGATTATATACCATAACCTTAGTGCATATTGCGATGTCACTCCCCCCATGCAAAAGATGGTTATACAAGTTTTTGACTGAGAATTTTTCTTTCTGATTCTATTTCCAGATTATTGAGTCAGTATGATCGGTTGTTGTTGCATCTAAAAGAAGGCTCTCAAGAATGGCAAGTCTGAATTGGCTATATCCGCTTAGAGGGGATCTGAAGAGTGATCGCAAATCATTGTTCCGCAAAAACTCTACCATAGAGATCTTAGCTGAAGTAGATAGAAGGTAAAGGTCCGGAAACTTATCTTTAAGAGTGGAATTTCCAATCCAATGGTCTCTCCAGAAGGATATTAGATTTTCATTGCCCAACTTAAAGATACAGCTCTCCCTGAAGATAGTTTGAACCTTGAGAATGCTTCTCCAAACTTTTAGGTTCTTCCGGATATTTTTAATCTCCGACTCTCCGACATCTAGGATCCGAGAACTTTTAGGGTCCTAGCATTGGGAATTCGAATTTCGAATCTTGGGGGGAGTCGGCGGGGGTCCAATGGCCTCGTCGGTGGTGTCGAATGTGGCGGCGGTGGTGCTCACAAGCACGTCGAATTGGTGGGATGAGGTGAACATCTCACAAAATTTAAAGATGAATGGACTCAGCATCATCGCCATTATTTTGCTTCTCAAAGAACTAGGTTAGTTGAAGGATGCAGAGCGGGAGGTGGAATGAACTCTTTATAGGCACTCTCGCCCTTACTTATTTCATTCAATTTTATTTTGGTGTCGTGGCTATTAATAGGATAGCATAGAATCTTTTGTGACATGCGGTTTGCACAAGAGTATATTGTGCAGCTTGATAGTCTTTATCAAGTGATGGACGGCTAACCACAGAGACTATATATGACACCAAGTTTTTTTGTTTGATAGCCATCCATTTTTTGATAGAGAGCACCGAGCCAAGTATTGTATAGCACTCAGTGGTGCAAACCATGCAGCATAGAGGATCCGACTACCTATGAGATTTGAATTCAAAAATATTATTCTAATTGGATGAATGGTGAAAATATTTTATTTGTTTCAACCTATCCTCAAGGCATGTGCTTTGACTCGTGAAACCCATGTCAAAGGGTTCAGACTGATAGCCCTTCTCCACCCACCAAAACTTTCAAGAGGATAGTGGCTAAACACTTGCCCGTTACTAAAATCCCCTTTCTGTAGCCAGTAACATGCTCACAATTCTGATAACACTACTATACTAAGACGTTTAGATGGTGCCCGTCGGGAGATCCATCCAATAAATGCGAGGCACAGAGAATAGAAAATACCAGAACTCTTATTTCTCATCATATCGGCTTGCGCTAGCAAACTGGAGATTTTCTACGCGACTTAGAAAGTTGACTTCCGTCAGAGACAATTCTAGCTCGCCGGTCGACGGAGCTGAAAATAGAAAACGGCCAGCAGAAGGGAGGAAAACTGAGGTGCTTCTCAAAGACTCAAGGGAGGAGGTAGAGATGACATAGAAAAAGGCTTAGTAAGTGAGTTGACCAGAGCTAGGCTTGTCACGAAAGTGCCAACTTATGGTTCTGCCAAATAAAATAGGATTAAATCTTGACTTCAACAGCATTTGGTGGGTTAGGGCAAGGATATTTGGAAGGGCTATCCTCTATTCAATAGCATCCATTGACCATCCTCCCTTTCTCACTACTATAAAAAAGAGCTACGGCAGCGGTTACTGCTACTAAAGTCATCACCGTAGCTTTATGGCAGCGGTTGTTTGAACCACTGCCAAAGATAGCCTATTACAGCAGTTTATAAACCGCTGCAATAGATCGACATATAGCAGCGGTTATGTAACTGCTGTCATAGGTTATCTATAGTAACAGTTACATAACCGCTGCCATAGATAATCTATAGCAACGATTTTTTAACCGCTGCCATAAATCTAATGCAGCGGTTGGCACCGTTTGCACCAGGGACCTATGGCAGCGATTGGCACAGATATGGCAGTGGTTATAAAATCACTGCCGTAGATCTTGAATAATTAAAAAATTAAAATTTTTATTTTTTTATATATTTTACTTGATAAATACAGATATATAATACGAGAAAATATAATAAACATAAAAATTATTCTAAAATGCTAAAATTTTATTATCGAATAAAATTTATTATAATATTTTTTTAAAAAAATAAAATACATCAAAAGTCTCCTAAATCTACATCGTCATCGTCGTCACCGGGAGCCGGAGCTGGAGCTAAAGCTAGAGCTAAAGTTGGAGCTAGAATGCAGGCCAATATATTCTCAAAGCCCGTGATACCAAAACGCGCGCTGAGCATCGACATCATATCTCTCATGATGTCCTTCAGATGAGATGCGCGCTCCTCAGCCCGATTTGCCTGTGTCGCAGCATGATCTGCCCATGTCAATACCTCCTCAAGCTCCTCCCGGCTGACAACACTAGAAGTCTGTGAGAAGATACTCGCCTCGGACCAGTAGCTCATTGACTTATGTCTAGACCTACATCAGATCCTCCCAGAGTGCTCAAGCCCCAAGACCTGAGATAAATGATCATGGGGCTCAGAGATATCTGGGCCCTCGCTCGCGAGTGCATCTAACTGATCCTGTAATTATAAATTAAAATAAAATTTTATAAAAAATACTATAATATTAATCATATATACTAATATATTTAATACTTATAAAAATACGCTCGATCGCGGTGTTCATCGGTCTGTCCATCTTAACCGTACGGCTGAATCGAAAGATCTCGCTATGGCTGGGCATCACTCCATCTCTCATCAGCTATAACAAAGAATAAATTTATCAGAAAGATGATAAAAATATGAATTTAATTTATCTAGTAAGATTTAGAATTAATTACCTCTCTATGCACACGATTGGCCATAGATTCGCAGCCTAGAGTGTGCGTATACTCCTGAGCTACATGATTTTTTTAGTTCTGATGGAAGATAGCCTAACAAGTATTCAAATAAATAATAAATATTTAAAAAATATTTAAATAAAATTTTAAATATATTAAAAAATTTAAAAGTTAGAAATTTTATCTCGAACTCCTAGCTCCTCCAATGTCTAATCATCCTCTCCCACTGACTCGAAGGATAGTCCTATATTTAGGAAATAAGCTCCTCTAGAGTGTCTCATCGATGCTCGAGCCATCCTCTATGGAGCTTGACCTTGTAACCCCGATATAACTCTTCGATCTTTCTCAGTCGGACATCTCGAGCCCTCTCATGATCGAAAAAATCATACCTCTTCTGCACAAAATTATCAAAAATCAGTTACAAAATTATTCTAATCAAACATATATAGTGTAAATATATAAAATACATAAATATAACTAAAAAACACGTACTTACCTATATCTCCTCCTATATCTGGTTTCTGACGGCAGCATCTATCAAATGTCAGTCTCTGGGCTCTATGGGAATGATGTCCGATCTCCTCACAAGCACTCCAAAAAAGGAATGCATCTCTCATGCGATCTTCCCTACCGACCTCCTCTCCGCATCGTAATAGACCATCACCTGATGCTGGCGGTTCTACATGTATACCATATGTGTGGGACCGTGAAATATCTGGCTGGATGATGCACCTGTAATGCAAATACGTTATACAAATATATAAGTATACAAATACTATATAAAAAATAAAATTATACTAATATAATAAAAACATACACTCAGATGCCTGCGTAGTAGCATATATCTCATATATGGATGACGGTAGAGGCTCAACTACCGATGGAGTAGATGCCATCGGTGGAGTAGATGTTGTCGGTGGAGTAGATGCCGGTGGTGGAGGTTTCTGAACAGTCGATGCCGAGATGGATGGAGTATGCTCTGACTGCTCCTCGGATGCTGAACTATGCATAACCCATCGAGGGGCGAGGGTGAAAGCTAGATGGCATTTCGATGCCATCGTGATCTGTAATATTAATGAACATTAATTAATATAACATATTGAACAATAATATTAGTATAGCATCAATAAATAGTCTCTAATATGTACACTAATTAATTGATGGATCTATTGTTATGTAATGCAATAAATAAAAGCAACAAGATATAAACATCCAAAATATATTATGCAATAAATTCTACAACATGAATTACATTCATAAATAATTAAGGATGAGCAACAGTCGTAGATCCAATCTCTTATGCGAACCTTGGTGTTAATCCAAAAATCTGAAAGAAGAACAAAGTAGATGATGGTGGCACCTTAGGGCTTAAAGTTGGAACCATAGAGAGATATACTAAATTATATTTGCTCAGAAGCTGAGCTGGCTCTGTGCCTGAGACAGCCGACTTCGTGCCTGAGACTTCCAGCTCGGGTCCTCCCTCAGTTGCTTCGATCATAGCCTGAGCTGGCTCGGTTGCATATCCGAGCCGGCTCGGTTGTGTGCCATTCCCTCAATCACTCCCTCTCTCTCTCTCTCAATCTCTCTCACCGACGATGGTGGTGAGGCCGAACCCCTCCCTCCCAGCTTTTTCATCTCTCGATCTTCCTCTCTCCCTCTCTCGATCTCCCTCGTTGGTGAGGCTGGACCCCATCCCTACCTCTCTCACTCTCTCGATCTCCCTTATCGGTAAGGCCGAACCCCATCCCTCCTAGTGATGCTGGCGAGGCTAGACCCTCTCCCTCCCTCTCTTACTCTCTCAATCTCCCACTCTCCCTCTCTCGCTCTCTTGATCTCCCACTCTCCCTCTCTCGATCTCCCTCATCGGCGAGGTCGGACCCCCTCCCTCCCAATGATGGTGGTGAGGCCAGATCCCTCCCTTCCTCTCTCCCTCTCTTGATCTTCCTCATCGGCGATGGCGGCGAGGCCAGACCACCTCTATTTCACTCTCGATCTCCCTTGCCGATGGCCAACGAGTGATCGGCCCTCCCTCTCTCAATCTATCGATCTTCCTCTCAGTCTCTCCATTTCTTTACTTCGAATCTCGAAATCGAGTCTGATCTTTCAGAATCCATTAGGGTTTGGGTATGGTACTTCAAGTACAAACCCATCGTATTAGTAATTAAAATTCAATTTAGATCTAAATATCTAGATTTCGATCCAAAAACTATGGCATATAGATAATTATAATATTTATAATAAATATTTATAATATTTATTATAAATATTCTATAAATTATTATAAATATACATGATTAATAAATAATACTATAAAATTAAAAAAAAATATACTTATGGCTATAGAGAGCGGATCGCACCGAAAGCTCCGAGGGTCATCGGCGATGATGCTAGAAGAGGACGACGATACTAGAGGTAACCTACAAAATAAAAGCAAGATAGTGAGATAGAGAAGAGAGAGAAAGAGAAAAGAGAGAGAGCAGGGACGGTTGGGATGGGGGCCTAGGGGAGGGGGTATAGTGACGAGGAGGGCGCCGGGGATGGGGGCTGGGGGTGGTAGGATGGCGGGGAGGGACGGTCGGGATGGGGGAAGGAGGGGCAGCCGGGGATGGGAAGAACGAGGAGCGGTCGGGGGGAGGGTGGAGGGTGGGGGTGCCCTGGAAGCTAGATTGGCTGATACTTGTAATACACTTCTAAGGATAAAATTATAGTTTTAACTATATATAATAAAAATAGATTATTTTTTATCACAGTGTATATTTGAAAGCGTCTGTAATACATCCATTGAGTTGATGGTAATGATAGTTCATATTTTCAAAAGTTGAAAATTTACGACATGAATTTTTATTATTAACTCATAAAATGCTTCCGACCATAGGATCATCATGAGGATGGTGATTGATCGGAAAGATTGGTGTACGATCATTTCTTTTGGATAGATGAGTCTTTAGTCTACGTTGTAGAGATATCGAAGTGAGAGTACAGGTACTCGTTAGAGAATGAGGGCACTGAGCGTGACCACCTCGAGCAGTCATGAGAAAGTCTATCTTCTCATCGATGATTGGCTTGAAGCTGCAGTAGTGTGTCTGGTTCTTTGATCTGAGGTACATCGATAATTCACCTTAAGGGTATTGTAGTTTGACTACATCATAACTCGATCTCCTAACTATTTGGAATCATGAGGTGTATGTTTGCTATAGCATGTTCATTGTAGGAATTGGATTGCACCAATAGAAGATCTATCTACCTTAGTAGATGAGTAGTAGCCTTATGATGATCATGAGAATCAAGTCCATAAGCCCATGGCCATGGTAGAGTGAAATAATAAAAAGAGTTTCTATTAGAATTTTCACATTGGATTTGAATCGAATGACTTAATTCTATGATGGAAATTAGGATTTGACGAGATCACCTTAACCCTAATCCGGTTGGAGCTCAACATAAAGAAACTTAATCACATAGATAATTGCACTATGAGATTCGCTTTCAGTTCTGATGGATTGCCACCATAAGCTGCTAGGAGTCACTGATGGTTTTGAGAGCAATTAGATGAATTTGGATTGATCAATCATACTAGTTGTCTTGAATCAAAAATGTTTTAATCTCCATCGGAGAATGTTTCAATGATTCAATCTGATAAGATTATGATATATGCCTAGACCATATAGAACTAAACCCAACTAGCATCTACAAAATAAGGGATTAGATCTGGATATCATCAATTGAATTAACCTAAATTCACATTGATTTGAATTAAGATTCAATTAGGTATTTCAAGAAAATCGTGCTAGCACATGATGGAGCCTAATTTCAAATCTTTAACATCATTAAGAGCTTTTGTCTACTGGCCAAATATATATTGGACTTCCGTAGAAATCTTTACTTGGTTTGATGAAGTTTGCTCTAGATCAGAAAAGGATATCTTATTATGAGATTAAATTTGAGAACAACACATGCCATTCTTCCATCACTCTAAATCTTCTGTCTTCGGATAACGCTTGATCAAAGTTGATCTAGAATACTTAGACATGTACCCATATGTCATGCCACCCATAGGAAACAACCTAAGAACTTGTCCCCCTGCTAAAAAGTAGATAGAAAGGGTGCACGCCTAGGCGAGGCATGCGCCCCATGAGGATAAAGTATGGATCCCATCAGATGACTCCAGTTGCTTCAGGAAATTAAATAACGTGGCGTAAGAAGATTGTGGAGCCCAATCTGGGCACACCTTAAGGAGAGCTTGAGGGTTCTTCTAATCTAATTAGATCAGATTGATTCATCCAACAATCAGATTTAAGATCTGATTGCACAAAGGGCCATGAGGTTTGGGCCAGAATGATATGCACTGCTAGAGCAGAGGTCTATATAAATCCTATCTACGCCTAAATTCAGTGGATGATGCCTTTAGTCCACGCCACATAGCCCTCTCCCTCCTTCTCCATGCCACCCTTTGCGTCCTTCTCTCTCCTCTCCATGCCCAAGGGACTTTGGCATTGCAAGAAGTTATCCAGCCAGTGAAAGCACCAGAAAAGGAAGAAGACAACACTGCTGCAAGACGAGACAACGACTGTTCTTCAAAAAATTATTTGAAGACCTTCAAGATCAGATCCAAATCTATTTGGAAGGATTGATTGAGAAGGAGAAGATCTTTATCCTGCTCAAGTGGATACCGGTAGAGGCCAAGCACTTGCGTGGCTACATCCAAAATCTCAGAAGCATCAAGATCATCACAAATAATTGGATACTCAATAAAGGTATAATTAAATAAATTTAATTTTTATTTTCTATTTATTTTATTATCAGATCAATAAGATTAAGATCTGGAGAAGTTCTTAGAATCTGATTAGGATCTTAGAGAAAAAATTTTTGAAATATTTTTCTTGATCAATCAGATCTGAACGAATCTGATCCAAAAAATAAGGATTCTTCTTCAACTTGTATCAGCAGCAAATTTCAATAATTAATTAGATCTAATTTTAATTTATTTTGATCTGATAATTAGATGATTTCAATGTCAATTAGATGTGATTAGATATAAATTAAAAAATTAAAATTGAATAATCGTAGATCTAAGATATATGAACGCGATGACGTAGACTAGGAATAGAATTATTCTATATATAGTCTAGTATGATCAGAATTTTAATTTGATTAATTATAATTTTAAAATTATTTATTTTATTATTTTGATATTATAAATATGATAATTAGATCTAGATAATAAAAAATAAATTTATTTAATTTCATATGAAGATATAATAAGATGCTGCTAAATTTAGTTTGTAGAATAGTTCATATCAAATTTTTTAGAAGAAAATTTTAATTGATAGGATCAAATTTAAATCTTATCTTCAAAGTTTATGAGATAATTTAGATCTAAAATATGGATGATATGACATATGAGATTATACAGAATAATTTTTAGTAAGATTAATTTATATATATATATGATATATGAGAGATCTAATTAGTTTTGTAGATTTATCATATTTTTGATTAAGATATTTTTCTTGGCCGTCCGATCATAAGAACGAAGTAGGGTTTAAAGGTCCTCTCCTTCCATTCAATGGGGTGTTCTTATGGTGTGTAGGAGTGCTGTGCGTTCAACCTCAATCAGAAATCAAAACTTATTTTTTGCAAAACCCAAGATCCTGAAATCCTAGAATTTTATATACATATTTGTTTATGAACCTAAACTTAATTAGAATTAGATTATAAAATATATAGATCTAAAATTAAGAATTTTTAGATCTAGGACATATTCATAAAATGTTCGACTGGCGAGCTTCAATTAAATCTAGTGATTGATCAAATCGAACAAGAGTTGTTAGGTTGAGGATTCAAGAATACTTAAATGATCAGCCTAATAGTATAAGTCTTGAATGCAAAGATTGAGTCACGATGAGTGATTGATCAATTAAGACCTAATTGGCTCAATGGTTACGAGTCGGATTGTAGGCAACCCAATTGGTTCTGCTTAACAATTAGTGTCTAAGATAAGTGACAGTACGATCGTATTGATTTTTAATTAGGAGCTACTCAAACTCGATGCATTCTTATTCGAGTTATAATGGCCATATCCCTTCATCGGGTCTCATT